>VSMD01042562.1:0-284491 GCA_008750895.1 Mirza zaza
CAAGGCTAATGACACAGGTTGACAGAATATGTTGGGAGGATCCCACAAATTTTACTGTGGCTTATTCAAAAAATTTGGTGTGAGTTGGCAACAAAGAAGACTCCAGAGGGCAGAGGTGGGTTCCCATGCACCCCCAACCCCTCAGGCCTCCTCAGTGCAGAAGGGCCAGGTGGTTCCCACAGTTCTAGCCTCTCTTGCTCTGTGGAGCAGCTATAAGGAAGCTCACTCCATCTTTCTTTCTTTCTCAAATTGAACAGACTCCAGAAAAGAAGGGTGCAGTTCGGACTGAGGCTGTGTTCCGGGCTGCTGTGGAGCCTGTGGCACGTCCATGGGCCTCACTTTCCTCGGCTACAGCACAGGCTTAACTGTACCTGGCTCTAGTCATGGGTGTACCATGACAGCAGACTCATTTAGCATGTACATGAATTTTATTTTATTTTATTTTTTGAGATAGAGTCTCAACTCTGTTGCCCGGGCTAGAGTGCTGTGGTGTCAGCCTAGCTCATGGCAACCTCAACCTCCTTGGCTCAAGCAATCCTCCTGCCTCAGCCTCCCCAGTAGCTGGGACTACAGGCATGCGCCGCCATGCCTGGCTAATTTTTTCTATATATCTTTAGTTAGCCAATTAATTTCTTTCTATTTTTAGTAGAGACGGGATCTTGCTCTTGCTCAGGCTGGTTTTGAACTACTAACCTTGAACAATCCGCCCGCCTCGGCCTTGCAGGGTGCTAGGAATACAGGCGTAAGCCACTGTGCCTGGCTACCTACATGAATTTTAAATCTTCATAAATCTCATCTCATCCTCACAGCTACCTGGCAAGGTGGTCCTGAGACCCCACCGTGCACTGGCTCTGGCTCCCGGAGTTCCCGAGTTCTTGTCTTGCTCAGTTCTTGCATTTTGTTGTTGTCAGTGCACCTGCCTCTGGCAACTCCCCTCTCCCTCCTTTGCATCTGCTGTTTTCTTCTCTCGTATAGTCTGGGAAACCGGCTAATGGAGATTATTACCCTTTTTTCCAGAATAATAGTACACAGAGCCCACTGAACGCCTCAGTAGTTTCTGATGATTCACGTGCACAGGCTGCGGTTTGTGAATTTTTTACATTTGTTTGGAACAAGTCATAGTTGGGTTTATTTCCTGGTTCTTGGCATAATTGAGGTGGACAGCTAAGTAACATCTCTTAACGTTACCTCATCATCCTGCCCACACCTGCAGGGAAAAATTGAAGCCCAAGACCTCACACAGGTCACCTGTGTCACCAACACTGTCAACCCCCCCCCCAGTTGCACAGTCCTCGGCCCCAGCACCCCAAGCTCTTCATCTCGTCCCAAACACGGTGTGTCCTTGCTGCCTTGCTTTGCTGTGTGCTGTTCTCCTTCCCCGCATCCAGCCTGCCCACTAGCCCGGGAACTGCTCTAGGGCAGTTACCTTCCACTTGGTTTCCTTAAGGCCCAGCACAGGATGTGCTGTACACAGTAAGTACTTAATACATGCTTGCCGACTCGCTGCTTGTGCCATTGCTACCAAGCTGCAAAATGTTCTATGGAGCACAATGATGTATTTAGACCATCTCATTACATCGATTTAAACAATATTTAAGGAGAAAAGGATAGTTTGAGGGATATGCAATTGAATTCAAAGGTGCAAAATGCAGCTTAATGATACTGGTAAAATCCTTACTGTTACAGAAATAGTTCTCGTGAATCTTGATTTTTTTTTTTTTCATGTTTGACTGACATTAAACCAAGTTTAGAATTTTAAAATGTTTATTTTTGTAGCCATTCCTTGCAGGGGGAGATAGAACATGTAATAGTTACAGTAACAAGGGTATTGAATTTGATATCTCACGAAGAAGGAGGTAACATACAGCTAAAAGAATGTTCTCAAGGGAGATATGAGCATATCAAAGGATAAGGCCCGTGACACTTGGCCACAAGTTGAGGTATAGAAGGAACCAGCCTCTGGCCTGAAAAAGGCTCAGTCCAGTGACACTATTTATCCATTTTGGGGGGAACATTTCAATTCACCTTCCCTTTGGAAATTCTTTTCAAAATATGTAAAATGTATCCGTATGCTTATTTTTTTTTTATTTTATTTTTTTAGAGATGGGGTCTCACTCTGTCACCCAGGGATGATCACAATTCACTGCAGCCTTGAACTCCTGGGCTCAAGTAATCCTCCCTCTTTAGCCTTCCAGGTAGCTAGAACTACTGGTGCATGCTGATTTTTTTAAAAATGTTTTTTTAAACATTTTTAAATGGTTAATTTTTTAAAATTAGCCATAGATGTGGGGTCTTGCTATGTTGCCCAGGCTGATCTCGAACCCCTGGCTTCAACCAGTCCTCCTGGCTCAGCATTCCGAGTAGCTGGGCCCCAGGCATGAGCCACTGAGCACGGCTGTATAACTATGCTAGAATTGTCCCTTGCTCATGATACATGTGGAGGGAAACAAACTTTGGTCATAATGACCAAATGAGTGGGAAATTGTTCTGAACTATTGTTGAAAATCAGTTAATTTGGGTGTAGCACATAAAGCTGGTTTTAGATTTATAAAAACTTGTGTGTGCGTAGAGCAATGTCTAGAAAGAGTATATCCCAAGCTAGTAGCAGTTCTCAATCCCTGAGGAATTAGAGAAGAATTTTTATATTTTATTTTATTTTTATTATTATTTCGTAGAGATAAGGTCTCGATATGTTGCTCAGTCTGGTCTCAAACTCCAGGCCTCAAGTGATCCTCCCACCTCAGCCTCCCAAAATTCGAGGATTATAAGCATGAACCACTGCACCTGGCCTAAATTTATTTTATACTTTTCTATTTTTGGTTTTGTTTTTATAATAATTATGTACTACTTTAGAAACTTTTAAAAAGCCAGTAAACTGTCTTTTAATTGGTTAACTGGAAAGCAGCACATACTGTGTTTCCCCAAAAATAAGACCTACCCATAAAATAAGCCCCAGCAGGATTTCTAAGCATTTGCACAATATAAGCCCTACCCCGAAAATAAGACCTAGTGATGGGTGTGGCTCCGCAGCGTGTCTGCACAACCCATGCATTTCATCGCAGAGCGGTAAAGAAGATGAGCAGCCCTTCTCATCTGCCCCCTGAGAGCTCTATTGCTCGACATGAGAGATTGGGGCCAATGGTTCTAAAGGAAATAGAGTCGCAAGAAATTCAGGATGGAATTCAGGGTTTGGAGAGTTATGATGATGATGTTCCAGAGGAAGACGACTTAACTATATTTGAATAAATGTAGATTGTTGTGCCGTACTTAAAAAAAAATAACTTCCCCTGAAAATAAGCCCTAGGGTGTCTTCTTGAGGAAAAATAAATATAAGACTCTGTCTTATTTTCGGGGAAACACAGTATTATAGTGTCTTACCACGTATGATGCATAGTATCCTGGGTATACGTCAGAGCCCTTCCATAATAACATGCTAATGACATGGGCCCCCACCCAGAGAAACTTGGGGTGTGTGATTTGAAGGTCCTGCCTCCCCACCCACTCCCCACCCTGCCCCAACATAAGCTATGATTGAACTTGTTCCTTAATTAATCAGAACTACCTATGAAATCTTAATTCTTATGATAAAGACTCAGTCATAATTATTAATTAGTATTCACATGCAATATTATCACAACATGAACATTTGAACTAGATTTTCTTCTACTTTCTTAAGTCGAGGGTAGACTTGAGGATTACGGGTAAAATAAGCAATTCGGGAATATACCACCAATCTTTTTTAATGATGTGGGAAGTTGTTTGTTTTCATGGCATGGGGCTTTGTTCAGATGGGTAAATTCCACCCTATGTCTCTCTGGGTGGGGACATGTGTTCAGATTGTGTTTGAGGAGCTGCAGGTCTGAAGGTAGGACCCCAGGGTGCCCTGGGTCAGCTGAGATGGTTACTAGAGTGTCTGAGCCAAGAAGCCAGAAGATAAGTGTGTAAAGTCTTGGCCAGGGAGGTGAAGCTGAGTTTGTCGTTGTGCCTACAAATTGAGTATAGTGGCAGAAATCAGAGATGGAAACTATGGTCAAAAGCTGAGAAAATATAGTCAAGGAACATGACAGGAACAAATCTAGTAATATTACCCTGATCTCTCTATGGATATTTGCTGACTAAATCATGTGTCCCATGTTAAAAATATAGTCATGTATATGTATAATAGACTTGGATAATTTTTGTGCCAGAATGATTGTTTATTGTGAGATATATCAAAGTTTTACTTGGTAACTCAGAATTGAAACTGTACCACTACCTAGAAAGTTCATTCAAATATTTGATAACTTGTCGAATAAGTCTATGCTACATGTTGATTTCCATTTCACCTGTGCAATGTAATTCCACCAGTGAGTGTGTAAATTTGGCAATTGTTAAAAATGACTGGGTGAAGCTTATTGGTTTGAATTACCTTAAAATACCTCTTTCTTATTTTCTTCATATGTCACAAGTTTAGAGTATGATTTAGTTGAAAGACATATTTAGCATATATGAATTGAGTGCCTACCGATGGGGTACTCTTCTGGGCACAGTGAATACAGCAGTGATAAAACACGTCAAGTCCCTATTGGGACAAACAGACAGTAAACAGGTAAATATAGGCTGCAATGCCAGGAAGTGGTGAGAGCCATAAGGAAAAGCAAAGCAGTGTGGTCTGTCAGGGCTGATAGAAGTGCTCTCTTAAGGTAACCTGAGTTTCTTTCCAGTGATTGGCTGTCTAACTGGGACTGGGTTACAAAACCTGGGAGATTTGTAAGCATAGCTTTGTAAAATCTTCTTTTATCAGTTTGGTGTAAGTTCAGGTAAGCATTCTTTTTTTTTTTTTTTTTCCACTTCAATTTGCTTGAATGCTTTAAGTTTCCTCCTGTTTCAGGTTTCAAGAAGTGGCCCAAGGTCATGGAAAAATGCTAAGAATTTCACCTTGTTTTGTGTGACAAGAGAATGCAGGCACATAATTACATGAACCATCCCCACCCCTGCCAAACCTGCAGTGGCCCAGATTTGTTTGAAATTTAGCACAAAACTGCATTGTTATCAGAGGATGTTCCCATGAGATAAGAAAGGCCTGGCAGTATTGGGGTGGCAGCTTGATTACACAAATATTAAATCATGCCTTCCTTAATGACAAAGACCTGTTGTTTATCCTTATAGAGAACAAGTTAACACGTGTTTATTTCTAGAAAAGCTTGGTCTGAAGAGCTTCTGCCTGTCTGTGCTATGCACACCAGTCACCCTGGGGCATTGCGTGAAGCATGTCAAAGAAAGAAAGACAGGGATGGATTTTAGCAAAGATATTAGAATTTAAAGAGCCAAGGAGAGTTTCTTTCACAATTCACATTGAGCCAGGTATACATTAATTTCAGAATGTTTAATACTACTCAAAACAAGTTTGGAATTTCTCCTTTAGAATTGTCTTTAGAGCTCCTTTATAAGATAGACCTAGACTTTATTCGGGTTGTTTATTAGTTCATTCTGTCATTCATAGACATTTGTGAAGCCTTCCAGCTGCCAACATGGTGCTTCTTGCTAAGTGCATGTCAATAAATTAGAGCCAATTTTTGCCTTTGAGCTGCCAACACTGTAATGAGGAGACAGATGAGATATAGAACTAGGAGTGAACAAAACAAAGTGGAAAGTCCAAAGGGAAATACTGTTTGGCAAGGTAGGGGAGGCTCCAAGGGAGGTGACATTTGGGATGGAGTGTTTGAAGAACAGGTTGGAATTTGCTAGGCAAAGGGAAATACGAATTTCTGGCAGCAGTCTTTATAGTTACACATTATTCTTTTTAAAGCAAAGATGGCATTACTCAGTTTAATAACTTACCTTGTTCAACTGACTTGGCCTAGAATCTTAACTAATTCCCCAGAATAAATTTACTTGCAGAACATAAATATTTTCTCCCACTTAATTCCATAAATATTTATTGAGTTCCTAATCATGGGTAATATACTCTGTCACTATGTTAGATAGCCTTGGAGAATTCAAGAGAGTCTTTCTCCATCTTTTAATTTGAAATTCATGACATAAAATGAACCATTTTAAAGTCTACAATTCAGTAGCATTTAGAACATTCACAATTTTGTACAAGCGCCACCTCTATCTGGTTCCAAAACATTTTCATCGTTCCCCAAGAAAACCCTGTGCCCATGAGGCAGTCATTCCTATTTCTTCCTCTCCCCAGATACTTGCAAATACCAATCTGCTTTCTGTCTGTATGGATTTACCTGTTCTGGATATTTCATATTAATGGAACCATACAATATGCAACCTTTTGTGTCTGACTTTTTAAACATATCATAATGTTAAGATTCATCTATGTTGCAGCAAAATTTTTAATTTGTTTTGAGCCATAATTAGGGGATACAGGCTTATCATAATATTAATGTATCATATCATAATGTTAAGATTCATCTATGTTGCAGCACAAATCAGTACTTCATTCCTTTGTGTGGCTGAATAATATTCCCTCCTATGGATATACCATATTTTGTTTCTCCATTCATCTGCTGATTGACATGGGTTGTATCTACCATTTAGCTGTTGTGAATAGTGCTGCTATGAACATCTGTGTGCATGTATTTGTTTGGGTACCTGTTTTCAATTCTTTGGGGACATACCTAGGAGTAGAATTGCTGGGTCATATGGTATTACTGTGGTTAACTTTTTGAAGAACTGCCAAACTGTTTTCCACAGCAGCTGCGCCATTCTATATTCTGACCAGCAGTAAACAAACATTCTAATTTATCCATATCCTCACCAACACTAGTTATTTTTCAGGTTTTTTTTTTTTTTTTAAATAATAGCCATCCTACTGGGTGTGAAGTAGTAGTATCTCATTGTGGTTTTGATTTGCATTTCCCTAATGACTAATGCTGTTTAGCTTCATTTCATGTGCTTTCTGACCATTTTTACAACTTCTTTCCCTCATCTTTGATGGCAAATCTGACCAAAATAAATTATAAAAACATTCTGAGAAATGATAGCCTTCTTAGAGTAAGTGAAACACCTCACAAGAGGTCTGATTTTAGGCAGGCAATATTCATTTGGCTATGTAAATTATGGCATGATGGTTTAAAATCCAAAATTATTTGTGGGAAATTACTCAATTTGAGCCATATCTGTGATCTTCCTATTTCTTCATAGCATTTTGAGATGCTGTTATGTATTTTCCCTGTGGGCTAAAGTTTCATAAATTCTATACCAGCCAAATATGTATATGTATATATTTAGCTGGTATAGAGTTTATAAAATTATGTATCTATTTGGCTAGTATAGAATTTATGAAATTATTCAGATGGAGAGAAATTATATGAACATGTATAGAGGTAGAGAGAGATAGAAAGAAAGAAAAAGAGAGTGTGTGTTCTAGGACTAGGAAGGGGTCTGATTTCTTTAGCAGTGCTGGTCACAGCCCTCACTAGGCTATATTGTGATTACTGGGGTTCATTTTTCAAGTGCTTTCCCTTCACTTTCTGGCCAATGGGAAAGGAGATGAACATTTAAATGCATAACAATCTTGTTGGACTGCAAATCCTTGAGGGCAGAGAAGGCCTCATTTATCTCTTAAACCCCAGTACCTAATAGAGTTCAAGGTACATGCTCAATAAATACAGAAGGTGATGGTGGTAGGTTCTATCATGAAATGAGGGCAGGTGTAATTTTATAGGCTTCTTAAAGATTCCCACAGAAATAATAAGCTCCTCTAACTCCAAGTATGAATACAGATCTATTATATGAAAATCATATCGGTCATATGCCCTCTCCCTAGCCATCTCTCTGGAAAAGGAAAAAAAAAGTAGATGTCAACCCAGGTCTGCTGAGAGGGACAGAATTTTACCATCTGAGAAAGAGCAGAACATATTTTTGGCACCTAGTCTAAATTTTTCCTTTCAGTGGTATTTTTAAAATCAAGTGAAGTTTCAGCATTTGAATTATTATCAAGCCCCACATTTGGCAAGGAATCAGCTAAATATTAAATTAGGTAATTGGGGCTTTATTCCAAACTAACCAAGACCTCTCTGTAATGGAGAAATACAGTTTGGCATCCTAATGGTGCCTCCACAAAATGTCCTTGAGTATTGGGATGGAAGCGGATACAAATCAGTGAGCGCTGTGGGTCTGAGGCGGTTGAAGATTTTACTGGCCACTTTATGGGGCATGGGTTTGTTCCACCATGCAGGTGGCCTTTAGCTTGAAATGTTGTGTCACTGTACATAAGTACAGTGGAGTTGTTTACTTGTCAGGCGTGCTGCCAAGAGGAGGAAAAAATCCCAAGGAGAAGCATATTGAAAGGGAGCCCAAAACACAGCAATGTGCTCTTCCACGATGAGAATGCTAAGCCCTGAGATAATGAAATTCAAATTAAAGGAGTGTTCAGGCTGCTGCTCAGATTCATCCGGAATGTTCTCTGTAATGTGTCATTCACTGCTAGGAACAACCTGTAAAATGTGCCATCTGCATCATGTGGCACCATAGACTTCGTGAAGCAGCAGACAGGGTGAGCTAAGCTGACCTGTGCAAAGCAGTCAACAGTATGACGGCTCGTACTTTCATCTTCCTGTGGTTTGAATTTTCTGTTAAGGTAATCTCTGTGTGTCAGGAGGAAGATGACAATCTTGGATACATGACTGACATAATTTCAATAATGGGATTTGGGGTCTTTATTAACTATAATATTAAGATAAATGTTTATAAATATGATTTGAAGATTAAATAAGTAAAGATATTTATTTTACTAGCATTTCAAAATTTTTCTTATTTTGCATGAATGCACACGTTCAAGAAACAAAGTACGTCTAGGAAGATAGAGTCAGGCATATTAATTCTGTTTACTTTTAGAGGAAATTTAAGAAATGTATGTTAATATACCAAATCTTTGATTGGGTGACATGCTTAAATGAAGTGCAGTGGAAGGATCTCTGCGAATAGTATATATTGAGTCCCTACCATAATAATTTTACTCAGACTTTATTTCTAACCTGAAGCCTCTATCCCCTAATTATGGCTCAAAACAAATTAAAAATAACTATTATTGACTCAGTAAACAGCTATCATTAATCCTTCATTGGGTTGTTGCAAGGGTTACATGAGTTTATATTTGCAAAGCCCCACTCCTGACACATTATATATAAAATAAATAAAGAACATGGGAATGAATTTCATTTGTCCAACATTCTTGGTAAGGCAAAGTAAATTCCTTTGTTTAATTGAAACTGCACAAAGCAGGTTTATCTCATACTTAATTCACTTGGGGTAGCATCAGAGGGCTCAATTGCAGTCTACGTCTTTCCACAGGAAGTTACTGAGAAGTCTTAATTACCAGTGCTTCATGCCCATCGTGAGTTTAATGGCTGCTTGAAGCAACATACAACTGTAGCAATGTACGATACCACCAGTCCTTTCTTCTTTTCCTCCCTTCCAAGAAATGAAATAAAGTGAATGCTCATGATAACCTTCACTCATACAAAGAGTGAATGCTCATGATAACCTTTTATAAAAGGGGGCTTTAGACAGTATCTAACTCTCTGTGTGTTGCAGCATTTCCGGGAGACTTAAGCTTCTGCAAAGAAAGCATTTTTGAGCCCCCTTCCTGGCTCCAGCCTCAGAGCTGCGGTGGTGTGGCACCTGTGGTCCACCCGGTTAGTTTGTACTAAATTGAATGCAAGACTTTCCCACAATAATAGGGAAAAGACAAGGCCACGAATTCAGTGTATTTCTTAACCAACAATGTCCATCCAGCTTCATTTGCAAACGCCACAAAGTGGGTCTTATCGACAAGGACAAGTGTGCAGCCTGGTCCTTGGAACTCTGTGTACATTCTGGAAATGAGATCATCTCAGAACTATTGAGCTTCTTATAA
The DNA here is from genome assembly GCA_008750895.1 of Mirza zaza. NCBI lineage: Eukaryota > Metazoa > Chordata > Mammalia > Primates > Cheirogaleidae > Mirza > Mirza zaza. The sequence goes on from VSMD01042562.1 coordinate 9,857, forward strand.
AGTGTACACACTCTTAAAAATATCATGTAGAGACAGAGTAAGCAGGAAAGGACAGAAATGATGGAAGCCCCGAGATTCTGTCTTTAGACTACAATCCTTTTTTGATCGAATTTGTTCCATCTCTGGGGCTATGACTCTATCTCTGTTGTGGTGCAATGCCATTTATACTGGAAATTTGAAACTAATATAGGAAAATGAGTAGTGATGGAATTAAGCCAGAAATACACTGGTACTGATGAGCCTTTGGAACAGAGAAAGGAACTGAAATGGTTCACCTCCCTGGCAGGCCCCTGTCCCTAATCCACCTCGGTCTGACCCTCCCTGAGCCTGACTGTAAGCTGATGTTTTGTTTGCATTTTTCCAGAAACAGAAGCAAAAGTACATTAAGGATGAACACAAGGATGAGCACCTTAAGCTATTTCCTTTCCCTTTTCTCAAGCACTGGCTAAAACTCACTTAGAGAAGGCTCCTTCCTTGAGGTCCACGTAGTATTGTTCTTTAAGCTGCTTCTATTTTGGGGAGAATAAGTATGTTTTTAATACCTTATCCCGAGTATCTATATTTTATCTAAATATGTAAGTTATATTTAAAAAAATTATTTAGACACTCCCTCAATTCATTCAGATAGTTGGGCTAGAATTTGTAAATATAGACAAATATTTTTGTTTGACTTCTTAAAAATTAATTATAAACTTTATTTTTTATAACAGTTTTAGATTTACAGCAAGATGGATTAGAAAGTATGGAGAATTCTCATATACTCCCTGACCAGCCCCACTGCCCCAAAATGTCCCAAAATGATAGATTTTTATACTGTCTCCGTAGTGTTGCCTTTTCCAAATGTCTTATAGTTGGAATTATACGGTATGTAGTCTTTTCAGATTGGCTTCTTTTGCTTAGTAATATGCATTTAAGGTTCCTCCATGTCTTCTCATAGTTTGATAGCTCATCTTTTTTTAGCACTGAATAATACCCTATTGTCTGGATGTTCCACAGTTTATTTATCTATTAACCTACTAAAGGACACCTTGGTTGCTTCCAAGTTTTGCCAATTATGAATAACACTGCTATCAACATCCATGTGTAGGTTTTTTTATGAACATAATTTTTCAGCTTATTTAGTGAAATACCAAAGAGTACAATTGCTCGATCATAGGATAAGAGGCTGTTAAGCTTCATAAGAAACTGCCAAACTATCTTTCAAAGTGGCTATACCATTTTGCATTCTCACCAGCAATGAATGAGAGTTCGTGTTGTTCCACATCCTTGCTAGCATTTGATGTTGTCAGTGTTCTGAATTTTGGTCATTCTAACAGATGTGTAGTGGTATCTTATTCACAATTCTCTGATGACATATGATATTGAACATCTTTTCACATGCTCACTTGCTATTTGTGTATCTTCTTTAGTAAGGTGTCTGTTCAGGTCTTTTGCCCATTTGTTAATTGAGTTGCTCATTTTCTTATTGTTAAGTTTTAAGAGTTCTTTGTATATTTTGGCTAACCATCCTTTAACAGCTATGTCTTTTGCAAATATTTTTCCAAGTCTGTGGTTTATATTCTCTTGACATTGTCTTTCACAGAGCAGAAGTTTTTAATTTTAATGAAGTCCAGCTTATCAATTATTTCTTTCATGGATCATGCCTTTGGTGTTGTATCTAAAATGTCATTGCCATACTGAAGATCACCCTAGATTTTCTCCTATGTTATCTCTTAGGAGTTTTGTAGTTTTGCCATTTATATTTAGGTCCATGATCGATTTTGAGCTAATTTTTGTGAAGAGTATAATATCTGTATCTAGATTCATTTTTTTGGGTGTGAGTGTTCAATTATTTTTAAGATGAACTTTTAAAGATGAAATATAGGTTTAAGATTAAAGTAAAAACAGTCCTGGTTTAGAAGCAAATATTTTACTTAACAAGGCAATATCATGAAATAACTATGATAACTATATTTCATTCTGCTTTTAGAAAAAGCTAGTCAATGCAGATGTGTCTATAGACCTTATTTTTATTGTACTATGACAGGTCTTCAAGAAGGAAGTAAAATTACCTCTTGAAGAAAATGGCCTAGAAAATGTTAATCCCCACGTCATGTATTGGCATTCCTCTATGTGATAACTTTAGGAACAAGAATTTCTTTTTTCCTTGCAGATGATTCAACAATAAAAATATAACTATTGAATTACAATTCCTTGCAAGGAAGGTCATAATATAAGTTCTAAGTTCTCTTCTGGAAAGTTACATCTTAAGAATGTACCGTTCTCTTCAAAGGCTATAATTAAACAAATATATTTTCCTGCTGTCTGATCCTGCCAGAATAGGAACACTTAGTCCTGTTCATTTAAAAAGAGAGCAGTTGTGCTGAAAATGAAACTTATAGTTTCAGGTTTTGTTATACAGTATTGTGTATATTTAAAGATCATATTTATATACCCAGAGTTTGTTGAAGAAGAGCTGGTCTAATTTTTATATTGAGGTCTTGTTGCCAACTATGACTTATGCCACGGTTTGTGTTCATCGCATGATAAGTGTTCACAACAAAGGAGTCAGATGATAGGGAGGCCAGCGAGATGATTTATCTCTTCCCTATTACATTGGAGAATGGGCCTTGGATTCATGCCCAAGGTGATAAAAGACAGCAGGATCTGTGTGATGAGGTATCAAGCTGATGACTGCGCATCAGGGTTTGTGCAGATTGCTGCAGGCAAATCTTGGGTAATTTGCATACCACAAATATTTGCCTGTTGGATATGGCTGGAAAATGAAACATATTGAAGCAGGAAATATAAAACCTGACCTTCTCATGGGATCTCATAGCTACAAATTAACAGGTTATCACAACTTTAAAAATCAGCATCAGTATCTTTTCCGTCTTTTTGTTTGTTTGTTTGTTTGTTTTCTAGGAAGGAAAGACTAATTTAGATAGCCCAAGGAATTGAAGTAATTTCTATGCACAGAACATGTATCTACTATAAGGAAATTGAACTTTTCTTAGGGTCACTATTATTATTAAGATGGTAGACAAATATATTCAAAAGTATGACATTTATCCTATTCTTGTTATTTGCACATGGCAAGTATTATTGATATCTCATCTCCAAATAGTATTTATTTTCCTTTTTTTTTTTGCCCAATTTGGATTATATATATTGTTACATAACAATGATTTTTCACTTAACAGTATCTATTGAATATCTATCCATATTGAGATGTATGGACATTTTAAATACTATTCCACTGTTTATTCTCAAATTTATTTACCTAGTCCATTTTTGATGGTGCCTTTAAAACATGTGAGTATATGTGCACAAGTGTTTTCTGATACAAAAATGCAATATAAAGCACACATTTCAGAAATCTTCAGTCATTTAAATAATGTCTATAGGAAAACTTCATCAAAGTGGAATTGTGGGATCAAAGATACATGGTTTTAAAATTTTGACAGATATTACCAAGTTGTCCTTCTAAATATTCCTAATAATTTATGCTCCCACAGAGAATGTATAAGTGCCTCTTTTTCAACCTCAGCAACAATTAATATCAGACTTTTAAGTCTTTGGCAACTCAATAGGTAAAAAAAATCATTTCTAATTATTGTTTTAATTTGTTTTGTTTCGTCCTGGTCATGTATACTTCTTTTCTGTGACCAAACACTTCATCATGAAGTATCACCTTTGATATATATGTATGGAGGCCTACTTCTGAATGTTTTATGTCAGTGTTTCTCAGAAAGCAGTCAATAAATCACTTAAGGTTATCTGTGGTTTATCAGGCAGTCTGTAGGCAGTTGGTTTCCAAGAAAAATGTAATTAAACTATTTGATTCACAAATTTAGAAGACACATTATGATTTACATAGAAATCTCATGCTTTCTTAATTATTTTCATGGTTTTTAAAATTTTTTACATATATATATTTTATATATTTTTTTTATTTTAGCGTATTATGGGGGTACAAGTGTTAAGGTTATGTATATTGCCCATGCCCTCCTCCCCCCTTGAGTCAGAGCCTCAAGCGTGACCATTCCCCAAACATTGCACACCTCACTCATTGTGTTTGTATATGCCCATCCCCTCCTCCCCCTTCCCACCTGCCTGACACCTGATAAATGTTATTCCTATATGTCCACTTAGGTGTTGATCTGTTAATACCAATTTGCTGGTGAGTACATGTGGTGCTTGTTTTTTCATTCTTGAAATACTTAGTAAAATGGGTTCCAGCTCTATCCAGGAAAATACAAGAGGTGCTATATCACCATTATTTCTTAAAGCTGAATAGTACTCCATGGTATACATATACCACATTTTATTAATCCACTCATGAATTGATGGGCACTTGGGTTGTTTCCACAACTTTGCAATTGTGAATTGTGCTGCATTGCCTATATGTTAGCTCATCTTGGGTAACATGTATTTACCAGGGTACATTTTTTTATGAGCAATGAATTTTCAGGTCATTTGTGTGTTATTAGCATGTTTCCCTGAAAATAAGACAGGGTCTTATATTTATTTTTCCTCAAGAAGACACCCTACGGCTTATTTTCAGGGAATGTTATTTTTTTTTAAGTACAATACAACAATCTACATTTATTCAAATATAGTTAAGTCGTCTTCTTCTGGAACATCATCATCATAACTCTCCAAACCCCGAATTCCATCCTGAATTTCTTGCAGCTCTACTTCCTTTAGAACTATTGGCCCCAATCTCTCATGTCAAGCAGTAGAGCTCTCATGGGGCAGATGAGAAGGGATGCTTGTCATCTTTACCACTCTGCAACCAAATGCATGGGTCGTGCAGATACTCTGGGTAGCCACGCCCATCACTAGGTCTTATTTTCGGGGTAGGGCTTATATTGCACAAATGGTTAGAAATCCTGCTGGGGCTTATTTTATGGGTAGGTCTTATTTTCTGGGAAAGACGTTATTTTCCTTGTGAAATTTTCTTCCTTCTCATTTCAACAGGGCTATAATATAACCAAATTCACAAAAAAAGATGAATGGATTCAAAGTAATTGATTAAAGTATATATGTCAAGTCTTTCTGGCTGCCTCATATCTTGCCTTTCTCATTTGGAGGAATATAATTCTAGCAGAAAGTGCAGCGTGTCCTCTCCTGCCATCTCCTGGCCGTTAGCACTTGGGCACGTGACCTAGGTCTTACCCTCAAAGGCTCTTAATCCAGATTCTCAACCCCAAGGGGTGCCTTGAAGGAAAGGATCTGTTAGAGATTTGTCATGGTGGCAAGACATGGTGGCACTCAGTGGCAAGGAGGGAATGTCCAGGGGCTGTGGAGTTCAGCGGCATGCCTGACCAGTGGCAGTGCAAATGATGGCAAGTGGTTCTTCTGAGGGATCCTTGCTGTGGTGTCTTCCCTTGCTCTTGCCCTCTTCCATGAGCCACCCAATATCCTTCCAATTAATGCCTTGTCTGTTTAAGTTAACCATATTATGTTGTTCGTAGCCAAAAAAAGAAAAGTAAACAAAAAAGAAAGAAAAAAGGAAAGGAAAGAGTGTAGGAAACATAACAATGATATTTAGATTTTCTTGGACTGGTAGTTCCTCTCCTAGTCCTCAATATGTTCTCAGTAATAAAACTTTGCCAAATATAAGTATATTCATTTTCTGTACTGCATAACAGATTATCATAAATTTAACAGCTTAAAACATATTAATTATCTCACAGTTTTCATGGGCCAGGAGTCCAGGCACAACTTATCTGGGTCCTCTACAAGGCGAGAATCTAGGTGTCAGCCAGGACATGGTTCTCACCAGGAGACTTGACTGAAGAAAAGGGACTGGTCCCAAGCTCACTCAGGTTGTTGGCAGAATTCAGTTCTTTGCAGCTGCAGCACTCATGGCAGCTTGCTCTATTAAAGCCAGCAAGAAGAGCAAAATGCTAAAGCAAATCTGTTATGGAGATGGGAGTCTTTTATAACATGGCAGAATCACAGAAGAACTATCTCATCACCTGTGGCATATGAAATAACATAATTATGGGAGTGACACCCCATCACCTTTGCTATGTTCTAGTGGTTAGAAGCAAGTCCCAAGTTGTACCCATACTTAAGGGAAGGGATGACTCATAGGCATGAATACCAGGGGACAGTGATCATGGGACCACCTTAGTGTCAGCCGACCACAAAGCTCTCATGCCAATTCAAACAAAGACAATGGCATTTCTGGTAAAAACAATCTAATGATTCCAGAACAAGATCACAATAATATTTTTAGTGTATAGTTGATAAATTATTTCAGTAAAGATGGAGAGGAGAGTGAGGCCTTCCTTGCAGCAAAAGGAGACATAACTCATAGTATTACTGAGCGCTCGATAGGCAGTTATTAATACAAATTCAGTAATCACTGTGGTTTAAAAGGAAGTAGAGGCAAAAAAAAAATTACCAGGAATAAAGGCATGCATATACATGGCACTATAAAAAGGATTGTTAAAAAAAAAAATAATGAATCTACAGAGTAAAGTAAGAGAAGCAGAAATTGCAATTTAAAAAATTCTTTGGTGGGGCGCAGTGGCTCACACTGTAATCTTAGCACTCTGGGAGGCTGTGGTGGGAGGATCGCTTGAGCTCAGGAGTTTGAGACCAGCCTGAGCAAGAACAAGACCCCGTCTCTACTAAAAGTAGAAAAATTAGCCAGGCCTGGTGGCGAGCACCTGTAATCTCAGCTACTCAGGAGGGTGAGGCAGGAGGATCGCTGGAGCCCAGGAGTTTGAATTTACAATGAGCTATGACAACACCACTGCACTCTACCCAGGACGACAGAGCGAGAATTTTTTTTATCAAAATAATGAAATGGCAGTGGTTTTGTGGAGTGGTTGAAATCGCAAAATTCCTTGGGTGTCTGATTGTTCTCAGTATCCAGTACCATCTGGCAAAGCCACAAAAGACTTTCTGCCATTCCCAGTGACTTATACTCATGAACTTGGATTTGCAAATCATTTGGAAACAGAAATTAAGGAAACTACTGAAGGTAGAACCGGACCAATGGCTGACCAAATATTATCCACCTGGCGATGCTGAGCAAGGCAATAAACTGTGAAACAATTATTCGTCTTGCTTATAATGCCAATGATGATGATGAAGACCGTGGTGATTTATTAGTTTAAAGAGCATTCCAGATGGAGGAAATAGCAAGTGCAAAGTCTCTGAATGAGGAATATGTTCTTCGGAGAAGAGAAAAGAGGCCTGTGAGGCTGGAACAGAGTCTCCAGGAGGAGAATTAAATGGGGCAGGGTTGGGGCTCATGGCAGCCCATGTAGCCCCCTGGGAGATCTTTGGCTGTTACTCTAAGAAGAATAGAAAGTCATTGCAGTGGTTTGATCACTTTTCTGTAAGAGTTCTGACAATAATAAGGGACAGAAACAAGTAACAAAAAATGGTCTCCCAGGTTGCAGTGCACATAGATTCTCACATAGAGCTAATGGAACATGGCCCCAGGACATCTGAGATTATCTCAAATACTAGAAACATATTTTTGATTAAGCCAGGTATACCAGTTTTGAGTTAATTTATCATTTTATATTAAGTAATCTTCTCAAATACATATTTGCTTAAGAAAAAAATACAAAAAACTTATTTTGAAAAAAGAATGGAAAAGTTAGAAGTGTTTACTAAGTGGGCGGATTCATCATACTTCTTAAAATATTCCTTCAATTATTTATTTTTTTTTTTTTTGCATTTCTGGGCTTTTCTATTTCTGTACATACACATTCAAGAAATCAACTTTATTATTGTATTTATCTACATACAATAAAATACACCCATTTTAAGTGTCCATTATGATGAGTTCTGACAAGTATATACAACCATGTAAACGCTACCATTATTGAGAGAGAAAACCTTTCCCTCACCCCCAAAAGTTTCCTTTTGTCCATATTCACTCAATTCTCACCTATACTGCAAACTTCAGGACACACTGATCTGCTTTCTGTTATTATATAGTGTTTTTGCTTTTTCTAGAATTTCATAAAATGAGATTATGTAACATGTACCCTTTTGTGGTTCAGCATAATTATTTTAGCCTCATTCATATTTTTTTTTTTTTTTTTGAGAGAGAGTCTCACTCTGTTGCTCAGGCTAGAGTGCCGTGGTGTCAGCCTAACTCACAGCAACCTCAAACCCCTGGGCTCAAGCAATCCTTCTGCCTCAACCTCCTGAGTAGCTGGGATTACAGGTGTGTGCCACCACGCCAGGCTAATTTTTTGTTTCAAATATTTTAAGAAGACTCAATCCACAGACAACATTTCTTGTATATGAGAAAATAGTGTTTATTGTCCATTGCTCTAGTAGAGTGGATGAATCCCTTTGTTCTACTCTGTCCATTTTCCTGTTTAATTGTATGTTTGTCCTTAATAATCAGTAGTTTACATAATTTATTCTGTTCCAAAATTGTAATTTTGATTGTATTAATAGCTTCCCTAACAACTATGAATGACAGTGCCTCTTCAATTATAATTTTCTCCCTGGCCAATTGTCAGAAATAAAATTATTTGGTGTAGCGTCAAAACCCACCAAGGGATAAAATCAGTTGAATTTACATAATTATGCATGGCTTTTTCAACAGTGTTTACTCTTTTCCTGAATTATTTTTGAAATAATTATATCTTTCTGCTCCTATGAGCCATCGATGATATGCCTCAGAAAATGACAATTGCTGCAAAGTAATATGAAGTACCATCTGCCTTTCCAAAACAAATTAATGGATGAAGTGTACCTATAGTAACGTAACATTGTAAAACAAACATAACAGAACTTCATATATTCAAGAGATATAATCTTTAGGTTTATCACACTGGGAGTTTGTATTTATGCCAACAAGGCTACCATTGCTCAAAACATTTCAAAAATTCGAAAGTCGAAAATGTATTCAGAGCCCCTTTATAAGTGACATGAGCACAAGAGAATTATCTTGAATTCACGCTTTGTTTTATACCCATGTAGATTACCTCTGTTTTACTTTTGGTATCTAGATGATGTTCGGCTCCTTCAAAAAGAATCAGTTGTGCTGGAGAAAAAGTCTTCGGGTTTTGGGATGATAAAACCTGAATCATAGTGGGAGAGATTACTAACTCTCCATAAGATGATGGATGGAACATAACCCCAACACGAACAAAGATAGAGATGATTTTAATAAGGCAATTGACAAGCCTGATCTAGTTCATCAAGATCTGTGCACCCAACGAATAGATATACATTGCTTTTAGGCAAACATGGTATGTAAACAAATACTATTTACATAGTCACAGAAGAAGTTGGTTTTTTTTATTAATTTTATTTTATTTTATCATATTATGGGGGTACAAATATTGTTAGGGTTACATACAGAAGAAGTTTTAAGAACTTCTGAAGGTTAATTCGGTGCAGAAAACATTTTCTCACTATAATGCAATTAAATTAGAAGTCAACATTACCCTAAAGATAATTGCTCTGGTTCCTAGACTGGATGACAATTTGTTGTTATCAACACAGTTATATGCTACATGATGACATTTTGGTCAATGATGGACCACATATACAATGGAGGTCCTTTAAGTTATAATGGAGCTAACAAGAGTCCTATCGCCTAGTGCCATTGTAGTTATACTGCTATAGCGCGACGAACACATTGCTCTTGTGTTTATGGTGATGCTGATGCAAACAAAACCTACTGCACTGTCATGTAAAAGTATAGCACATATAATTATGCACAGTACATAATACTTGATAATGATAATAAATGACTATGTTATTGGTTTATGTAGGACTATATTCTTTATTGTCCTCTTAGAGTATACTCCCCTACTTATTAAAAAAAATGAACTATAAAACAGCCTAGGGCAGGTCCTTCAGGAGGTATTCCAGAAGAAGGCATTGTTATTATAGGAGATGACAGCTCCCTGCATGTTATTGCCCCTGAAGACCTTCCAGTGGGACAAGATGTGGAGGTGGACAATAGTGATATTGGTGACCCTGACCTGTGTAAACCTACCATGTTTCCCTGAAAATAAGACAAGGTCTTATATTTATTTTTCCTCAAGAAGACACCCTAGGGCTTATTTTCAGGGGATGTGTTATTTTCCCCTCAAAGCCTCAGCTTGCAGCATGCACAGGATGGCCGGGACCTGACAGGGGGAGCCGACCTTGGTGGGGCTGCCTGCACCTTTCCGGTCACCTCTGGGATGGTAGCTGTCACCATGGGGCAGATGAGAAGGGCTGCTTCTCTTCTTTACTGCTCCGTGACAAAATGCATGGGTTGTGCAGACACGCTGTGTAGCCACGCCCATCACTAGGTCTTATTTTCGGGGTAGGGCTTATATTGCGCAAATGCTTAGAAATCCTGCTAGGGCTTATTTTATGGGTAGGTCTTATTTTCGGGGAAACAGGGAAGGCTTATGTGTGTGTTTATGTCTTCGTTTTTAACAAAAATCATTAAAAAGTTAAAAAAAATTTTAAGTAGAAAAAAGCTTATAGAATAAGGATGTAAAGAAAGAAAATATTTTTGTATTGCTATACTGTGTGTTTGTGTTTTACATTAAATGTTATTACAAAAGTAAAAAAGTTAAAAAAAATTAAGTTTATAAAATTAAAAAGTTACAGTAAGCCCAGGTTAATGTATTTTTGAATAAATAAGAATTTTAAAATAAATTTAGTGTAGCCTAAGGGTATAGTATTTCTAAAGCCTACAGTAGCGTACAGGAATGTCCTAGGCCTTCACAGTCACCCTCACTCACTGACTCAAGCTCCATTCATAGTAACTGCCCCAGTACAGGTATACCATTTTTAATCTTTTATATTATATTTTTACTGTACCTTTTCTGTGTTTAGTTATATTTAGATACACAAATACTTACCATTGTGTTCTAGTTGCAGTATTTAGTACAGTAACGTGCTATTCAAGCTTATAGCCTGGGAGCAGTAGGCTACACCATATAGCTAGGTGTGTAGTGGGCTATTCCACCTGTGTTTGTGTAAATACACTCTATGATGTTCACACAACAACAAAATCATCTAAAGGCACATTTATCATACTATATCCCCACTTTTAAGTCACCTGTGTCTGTATCCTCATTTTACCACTTTAATTTCCTATTTATTTATCTGGCTAGATTAGTACCTGGCACTATGAATTCCCATGGAAAGACATCAAATGGATTTGCTGAGTCAAGGATACTTCCTGGAAAAGTGACTTTTGGACTGAGACCCAAATGACGGACAGATGAGCAAAGTTAACTAGGACAATCAGTCAAACAGAATAGAATAAATCCTTAAAGAAAAGCATGAGTCCCTCTTAGCAGGGTGGAGACCTCATGAGTTTATCACCTTTTAAAGGTCCCACCTCTTGATACCATTACCATAGCAATTAAATTTCAACATGCGTTTTGGAGGGGACATGCAAGCTACAGCAGCATGTAAAGATGGAGGCAGAGGTGGCAGTGCTCCAGTCACAAGTTAAGGAATCCCTGGAGCCACCAGAAGCTGGAGGAGGCAAACAAGGATTCTCCTCCAGTGCATCCCAAAGGAGCATGGCTCTCCAGTTTCTAACTTCACAACTATGAGAGGATCCATTTCTATTGTTTTAAGTCACTAAGTTTGTGATCATTTGTTATGACAGCCACAGGAAACTAATACAAGCTGCTTAGATGAAATTTAGTTCTATGTACATTTTTTTCTTGCTATACTAAAGAATGCCTAGATATTTATGCATGTGCCTAGGTCCTAGGGTTTATCCCACCCATGTGTGGCCAAAGGCTACAGAAAGTTGAGTTGTAAGTAGCTGCACTGGGGTTAAGTGCACTGTAGCACCTTTCTTTCTTTCCTCCCCTCCCCTCCCCTCCCCTCCCCTCCTCTCCTCTTCTCTTCTCTTCAAAATGTGTTTAGTTTATTGGGATGGTTTCCTATTCATTCGAGCAGGGTACTTAGTGCTGCTTCCTTCTGAAAGAACATCCTTCTGTATGTAAGTCTTGCTTTTCCCCCCGTAGGCTGGCAGAGGACAGTAGAGCAACCAACACACAAAACTACTGTCTGCGCCTGGCGAAGCACTGTGGTGATTTTATAGCACCCTGGGCATCTCACATCCATGAAATAGGAATCTGGGCTCTGCACCAGGTACTTCTTACTGTGTTTCCTCTTCTCCTCTTCTGGAGAGGGATGAAGGAGATCCTTTGTGAGAGGCATGTTCTCGTGGGAAGGCCGTCACCGCGGGAAAGGCTGTAGCACCTTTCTAGTCATATTTGGTCCTTGATTCAGAATGTCCTTTCCATTTCACATACTATATCCCTAAACCTAGGTGAGGTCAGGATACACTGATCTTATTTATTCTGTTGTGCAATAAATAGGATTTCAATCAATATGCTGTTATTTTCGAAGACTCATCTTCTGTACCACATGGTTCTTAGGGAGCGGTTCTTTATGGTCTGAATTGCAAGTAGGCTTTCTTTGGGAAACACTTTGATCACTAAAAATAGTGATCAGTTGTGCCCCTCCAAAATTCCTATGTTGAAATCCTAACCCCTAGCACCTCAGAATATGACCTTATTTAGAATAGGTTGTTGCAGATGTAATAAGCTAAGATGAGGTCATTAGGGTGAGCCCTAATCCTGTATGACTGGTGTCCTTATAAAAAGAGAAAATTTGGACACAGAGACACCCACACGGGGAGAACACAATGTGGAGATGAAGACAGAGTTTGGATGATGCTTCTACAAGCAAAGGAAGATAAAGATTGCCAGCAAGCCACCAGAAGCTAGAACAGAGGCATGGGGCAGTTTCTCCCTCACAGGCCATCATGCCCACACTGTTATCTTGGGACTTCTAGCCTACAGAACCGTGAGACAATGAATTTATTGTTTAAGCCACCCAGTTTGTGGTACAGCAGCCATAGCAAACTAATAATGGTTTGGCAACTCCCTATTAATTTGCTTGGGAATTGTTCATGAGCACCAAGATGGTTCATGGCAATAGAAAAGACTTGATTTAAATTATATTTCAGGTGGTGATTTTATCCTAAATTATTTTGGAATTAACTATATTAACAATATTACATATTGCCTATATAATAATGAATTGAGTCCATCATTATTTTATAGACATATATCATTGGTGAGCAAATTTATACAAATTTCTGTTTATACATCTCTTTTTTAAGGGCAAAATATTTTATAAATAACCTACTCCCTGACTCCTTGATTGGCTTCAGAAGTGTATTGGAGCAGACATAATCTCAAACCAAATTTAGCATCACTTCTATTTGGAAAATATTTTAGTGGCTTAATTTAGAAAAAAATTTTTTAAATCAACAGATGGGGGTCATATTGTGAATAGGTTACTTATGAAAATTGGTTAGTGTATAGTCCAAAAATAATTAATATTTGGGTTTAGTTCAGTGTGAAGTTCAACAAATTTTAGTAACATTCCTTTGTGGAGTCAAGTCACTGATTATAACAATGTTCTGTCAATTAATTATAATGAGCTGTTTCATCTATATCTAAGGCATGGACACTGAGGCAGGAGGCTGTTCCTTCAGTGAACTTTGAGATTTAGTTCCACAAAGCTGTGAGATTACTAGAGGCAAATAGAGCTAAAACTATAAAAATCACTATGCATGCAGCTCATAAATGTATAGATCTAGATAATGACATGTAATTTCTACTTTGCTTACCATTTAAAATCAGACCTCTAGGTCTCTTTAATCTAGCTCTTTAGAATGTTAAATGTTTTACTTGAAATGTACATTTAGTTTACAAGCAGCAATTTAGTGTTCTGTTTCTATGATTCATTGATATTACATAAAGCACTGGAAAGAAGTAATCTGTAAGAACATTTTTCTCCTTTGTACAAGCCTGTATATACAACTCATGTCCTGTTGCTTGCTGGATATCAAAAAAGATTAGAAGCAGCATGATTTCAGATCAAAGAATAAGCATCTGCCTACCCCAGGCTTTTAAAATATTTAAATTTTTTTCTAATTAAAGAAAAGCAACTCAACAGAATTCTAAATAAATAAAGTTTAGGGAACTGATGTAGAATAACTAATACTTTGAGGTGGTGTAAATTCATACTTTTTCCATTGTACTGAAAGTAGAATTCAACTTATTTGCTGAAGAATGCTTGATATACACTTGACATTTTGCATAGTAGTATGGTTATCAATCTGTTTTATTATACCATATTTCGATTCAAATGACTTTTAATGGCATTTAGTTGGGCTTATGAATATTTTGGGCTTATTTTATTATTATAATGCAAGGTAATGAGTTATTTATTTAAAGTTAGACTTTCTGTTCAAAAATGGTATTTCTCACATTACACTGTAGGTCCGGCATTCCCAAGCTAAAAGAAAGTTGTGAAGGTCGTAAAAGTGTTTGGCAAGGTTCTATTTCAGATGGATGGATTTCTCATAGGAAGGAAAAAACTGCCAGTGACTATATTAAGAATAATTATGCTGGTATTTATAATTCTCTGTCTTTCCCATTTTTGAGAATACAGATGTTGTTCTTTATGTTCTACAGGTCATTCTTTAAATCAATGGAGAATAAATAGTTTAATAAGCAGTGTTGGCATTAATACTTAACGATTTGGAAAAGACTTTATACCCTTATTTCACACCATATACAAAAATAAGTTACAGATGAATTAAAGATACACATCTAAAAATATTTAAAAGTACAGAAGCAACAATTTCCTAAAGTATATTTTCATGCCATTAGAGTATGAAAGTCATTTAATATGACACTAATATCAAAAGCCATAAAAGAAATGATTTAAAGTGTTGACTGCCCCACTATCAGAAAAGATAAAAGATGGATTTGAAAAACAGGGGGAAAATATTTATGCAGAGATAAACATGTCAGAAACAATGGCATGCATACTTTTCTTTCTTTTTTTTTTTGAGACAGGATCTTGCCATGTTGCCCAGGCTTGTCTCAAACTCCTAGGCTTGAGTAATCCTCATGACTTGGCTTTCCTAGTATTATATCTGGGATTATAGGCACGAGCCACCATGCCCAGCTAAGCATGCATACTTTAAAAAAAAAACAAAACCTTTTATATCAAAACGAATGTTCTCCAGTCCTTTAACAGGTATTCAATAAGCATCTAATATGTCTGAGATCATAGACAAGGCATGAGAGAGATACAGATTAGACTCAAATGGGGTCCTCAGAGAGCTCCAAATCTAGAGTTTTATTTCCATTGTTAGAATTCAATGTCAGTAAATGGTTATTTTAAAATTATAAAACTATATCCTACCTTAAAACTTATAAATGGAACAAGCATTATCTAACATTAATATAAGTCCTTAAAGTTTACTGACTTTAGCATAACTAAATTTGGTAGCTCCCAAATATTCATAGAATAAGAGTGGCAGCCCTCTAAGCTCTAATTGACATTTTGGGGGGCAGACACGTACATGTATTTTATATAATATGATGACTATTTAGACATAACCTAATCCTTCAAACATAACTGAAAAGAAGATGTTCTATTTTGCAAGACGTATCACTGAACTAGGTAGAGTCCCCTTCCCTGTGTGTGTGGAACAAATAGAGAAGATAATTAGAATTCCACTTTTCTTGAAATGTCAAGAAGGGCAGGTGCACTCTGACCTCAGCTTTAAATTTAAGCAAATATATGGGAGGATTTGAGTCTGCTCAACATATTTCTCAAGGAATTTCCCTCAAGCACTAATATCTGAATAGCCTGAAAAAATATGCAAGAAAAGCCTTATTCTCTCTTGACATGAAGTTATGCTCAGCATGCTAACTACAATGCGAGAGCTTAGTTTCCGAACAGCAAAGAACTCGTTCTCATTCTTTGTGATGTTTGTGCTAAAATAACAGTCTTATGATGATGATTATTGTTCTCTATCGTCAACATTTCTTAAATGCCCACAGTGGGTAAGGCTTGCTTCTAAAGAATTTTAAAATGTGTTTTTAGCAGAGATCTAAAGATTAAGGCTTTACCTTGCTGTCAGCAAGGGGCAAAAAGCGCAAAAGTCAGAATTATTTTAGGTCCCCATTAAGATATAAAACATTCTATGGTGACTGATTGCTGGTGACCTATATTGATAATAGGAAATATTACAACTTCTTGTGAAGGTACTAAGTATTGTGTACCATAATATGCATTTTAGTCCTTTTCTGTGATATAGGTAATATGAGCCCCATGTTGCAGATGAGGAAACTGAGATTCAAAACCAAAACAACCTGACTCCAAAACCCTACTATTAACCAGTGACCTTCCTCCCATCAAAATTCCTGCAGTACATGGAAACAGTTTAACCTGTGTGCATTCATTCACACCTACAGTGTGCTAGGCCCTAGGCTAGTGTAGGGGTGTGACAGTGAAGGGGACAGGCTAGGTCCCTGCCCCCATGGGCTTGCCTTTGATTGAGACAGATAAATTTCTCAATGCTCAATTTAGTTGTGATAAAAACAAGAAAAAAAATTAAGGGGAAAAAAAAGGAAAATAGAAAAGACAGATGTCATGGGAATTTCCACTTGATGTCAGGTTCAGGGAAGGCCACCCTGAGGATTTGTAGCTGAAAGGAGACCCTGGATGAAGTAGGGGAGGGGAAGGCGGTGCAGAGATCTGGGGAGAAGAGCATTCTGGGCAGAAGGAGCAGCAAGTGCAAAGGCCCTGATCTGGGCACAGGTTTGTGTTTGAGGGCCACAAAGAAAGCCAGTGGGCACCTGGGAGGTCCTTCTCCCGGGTCTCCATCCAGGTGGCACTGGGGAGCACGGGGCTCTGTTCTGTGATGTACAGTCCCTTCCCACGACACTGGAGATGAAGCTGGGCCTCAGGTCTGTGCCTGCATATTCCTGCAACTTCCCAGAGTCCTGTGGGAAACACTACGCAGGAAGCAGCCATCTAGAGCAGGTCAAATGGCCTGCGCTTGACCAACAGCCATCCGCAAGTGTACGGCCCCTCCTTCCAAAGGGATGGTACTCGTTTTTGCATGTCTGTTTGTAAACACTGACATTCAAGCACAAGGGGGAGGGACGGACTAGATAAGGAGGACATGAAAGAGACTCAAATAGAGAAAATGTAAGAGGTGCAAGAATGAGGCTTTTGCCTTGGCTTTAAAATGTTGGTAAACCCTGTCGATTTTTCATGTATACTGAAAGTGGTGTGTGTGTGTGTGTGTGTGTGTGTGCGCGCGCGTGTGTGTGTCCTAGGGGTGTCTTGGGATCAGGAAGAGTTTTCTAGAGAACCTCAGGATATTTGGTCAAAAAGGATTGAATGCCACCACCTGATGTGCTCCATTTCTTGAAATGTATTTAAGCAGAGACGAGATTTGATTTTTTTGTTTTGTTTTGTGATTAAGTGTAAAATCCCCAATAAAAATGTTTTAAAGTTCTTCCAAGGAAAAGAAACTTTACCTGGCGACGTCAGAGAGAGACAGGGGTCTCCCAGCGCCTGCCGCTGCTTTTCCTGTACCTGCTGCTTATTTTAGCAGAAGGGCGTTTGAGCCGGCATTTGTCAAATGAAAATCTCTTCAAAGTGACGCAGGCTGTGTTTTTTTCCCTGTGGGATATGTGAATTACCTGTGGATACCTGTGAGTTCACATATGTGCGTTGCTTTTGTTTCCCCATTGGATAGATTCCTTCTATGCTGGGTCAGTTTTCGGTTCTTATTACAAAGCTCAGAGTCTTGGGAATCCAACTGTGCTGCTAATTCCTGCTGACGGTGGTGGGCAGGCCTCGTCATTCTCTCATTCTCAAATAACCTGTGAGGTAAGAAGAGCTGAGGTGCTTTTACCGGAAGCAGTGACATTCACACCCAGGGGGTAAGATAAAGCAGGATGCCCACCTGCAGAGAAGCCTTGGCTGTCACACCTGGACAGTCGACTCTGGTAATGTGTGTGTGAGTGTCACAGCATTATGAAATCCAGTCGCTTTTTAGCAGCCACCGTAAGTAGGATAATTCATGGGCTCTGGGCAGGCACAAGATCCAGCCCCCTCTCAGGAACCTTCGTGTTATTTCCAGCCAGTCTGAGGCCGGAAGCTCCCCGGCAGACGACAGCAAAGCACCAGGTGTTCCCAGCAGCTGTCTCCACCCTTGCAAATTTCCCCAGGCAGGAGAGTTGCACTTGATTGTACAAGGCCGGAGCATTTGTCCCGGATGCCTCTGGACCCAGCTGTCTCAGAGGTAGCCCTTATAATTGAACTTTGGCCCTTGGTAAACGAGGCCAGCCACGGGACACATCAGGAAGCTGATTGATATTTAGAAACTTGAGCTGTTTTGAGGTTTCCCTCTGGATTTTGATCAAGCTGTTACAAAGTGAGTCACTTGGTCTTTCCACTCTTGTATAATGAAGGCTGCTCTGACTTCTTCTGTCTGCAAGCTCCATCTTCTTGCTTTTAATGCTTCCCACTGCTATTGCTAAACCCCGTACCTTAACAGACTGTGGAGATGGGAAAGGAAAAATCTCCAGGCTGTTTGATATAGTGCTTTGAAGACATAGTTTCCTAATGACATGAAAGAATTCGTGCGGCTTCCCACATGCAAAGTTTATTTTGGGGGAATAGTTTATACATGGAATAAATAGAATAGAATTGAGAGCCCAGAAATAGACCTCACATTTATAGAAAATCGATCTTCAACAAGGATGCCGAGACAATTCGATGGGGGAAAGAACCATCTTATCAGCAAATGGTGCTAGAGAAACTGGATATCCATATGCAAAAGAATAAAGTGGGAACCCTACCTCATGCCATGTAAAAAAATTAACTCAAGATTGATCAAATGTATGAGCTAAAACTGTAACATGCATAGAAGAAAACATAGGTGTAAATTTTCATGACCTTGGATTAGGCAATGGCTTCCTAAATATGACACTAAAATCATTTTAAAAAATAGATAATTTGGACATTACCAAACTAAAAACTTTTGTGCTTCAAAGGACACCATCAATAAAGTGAAAAGACAACCCTGAGAGTGGGAGAAAATTTTTGCAAATTTATATTTGATAAGGGAGTTATATCTAGAATATATATATAATACAATTATAATGCAATAATAAGACAAATCCAATTAAAATGGGCAAAGAATTTGAATAGACATTTCTCCAAAGAAGATATTCAAATTGCTAATAAACAAATGAAAAAATAGTCATTAACCATCAGGTAAATGAAAATCAAAACCACGTTAAGATACTACTTCATATATCTCTAGGCTTAGCTTTAAAAAATAAAAAAAAAATTTTTTTTAAAAAGATACCACTTCATACCTACTAGAATGGCTATAATCAAAAAGACAATGATAATAAATGTTGGCGAGGATATGGAGAAATTGCAACCCTAATACACTGTACACTGCAAGTGGTATTATAAAATAGTACAGCTACTTTGGAAAACAGTTCCTCCAACAGTCAGAGAGTTTCCATATGACCAGCAATTTCACTCCTAGATATATACTCCAAAGAAATGAAAACATGTATTCACCAAAACTTGTCCACAAAGTTCATAGCAGAATTATTCATAATAGCCAAAAAGTGGAAACAACCCAATGTTAATCAGACTGATGAATGGATAAATAAAATATCCTATATCCATACAATGGAATATGATTTGACAATAAAAAAGAATGAAGTACTGATACCATGCTACAACATGGCTGACTTTTGAAAACATTATGCTTAGTGAAAGAAATCAGTCACAAAAGGATAAATGTATGATTGCATTTATATGAAATATTCAGAACGGGCAAATTTCTAGAGAAAGTACATTAGTGGTTGCCTAGGTTTGGGGAGGATTGTGAGAAAATGGAGAGTGATGCTAATGTGTACAGGATTTCTAATTAGGGTGATGATACAAAATTATAAAATTGATTGGAGTGATCACACAATTCTATGAATATACTTAAAAGCATTCAATTGTACACTTTAAATGGGTGAATTGTATGCTATGTGAATATCTCAATAAAGCAGATATTCAAAAAAATCTCAAAAAATAGATGATTAGGGAATATGTAATGTCACTAATTATAGGTTTTCTCTGCATTGTTTATTCTTTCTTTGCTTTTATCTGCTTTCCCAGATGTTTCTGTCTGAGAGAAACCTTCTCTCAGAAAACATCTGATTTACAACTCATTGTATGGAAGCCACATATTTTGCGAGAAGAAGCTAGAGAGAAAAAGACAATTGCCAATATAGTGTTTACATTTATGATTTACTTTTTATTGATGTTTCAGATTTAGTTCTTCACACCTATTACCATATTAGCACATACTAGCTATTATCTCTCCATAGAAATGGAAGTTCTTTGGAATTTTAATAAAATGTCCTCCGTTTCTGGGAAAAACTTGTCTATTTTTTGAGAATCAAATATAGTTTTCACCGAAGTTGCTTCCTCCAAATTGCCATATGAGAGGCAGAAGAAAGCAGAGAGGCAGGAGATAGGCTATTTTCTCTTAGTTTGTGGCAAAAATTAGATTTCTGTCAAGATCAAAGAAGAGTCCTTTATTCCATTAACTAAACTTCTTACCCTAAGCTGATTACAGGGGAAACTATGTTAAAGAAAGA
Source organism: Mirza zaza (assembly GCA_008750895.1). Classification (NCBI taxonomy): domain Eukaryota; kingdom Metazoa; phylum Chordata; class Mammalia; order Primates; family Cheirogaleidae; genus Mirza; species Mirza zaza. The sequence goes on from VSMD01042562.1 coordinate 30,370, forward strand.
AACATCAGGCCCGGCGTGGTGGCTCACGCCTGTAATCCTAGTACACTGGGAGTCTGAGGCGGGCGGATTGCTCAAGGTCAGGAGTTCGAAACCAGCCTGAGCAAGAGCAAGACCCCGTCTCTACTATAAATAGAAAGAAATTAATTGACCAACTAATATATATAGAAAAAATTAGCCAGGCATGGTGGCGCATGCCTGTAGTCCCAGCTACTTGAGAGCTGAGGCAGCAGGATTGCTTGAGCCCAGGAGTTTGAGGTTGCTGTGAGCTAGGCTGACGCCACAGCACTCACTCTAGCCTGGGCAACACAGCGAGACTCTGTCTCAAAAAACAAAACAAAACAAAAAACAACAACAACAACAAAAAACAATAAAGAAAGAAACATCATTGGGGTAAGGGGGAATCATGGGGTAAAATGCCTTCGTTGCCTTTCTTTTCCAAGCCAAACTGCAGAAGGGAGAACAGGCACAGAGACTGTGGAAGGGTTTCCTGGTGGGATATACCCTGGGATATGGAGTCAGTCTACTTCTGTCTAGACGACGGACTTGCTCTGACGTTGACAACTCAGTTACCTCCTGTGATCGATCCTAAGCTTTCTCTTCTGCAAACTGAGGGATGTCTCCAACTCTTTCCCAGCTGTAACAGTCTGTGACTTCATGATTTTATAATCTGATCTAGAATTCTCTGGGACATCAATGCTAAATGAGAATCCACATAAATGAATGAATATTGTAGTTGAATGAATATTGCACTCAGTGTTTTGATTAATGAGTAGATGTCATCGTAGAAGAAGCAATTTCATAACTTTTCATGTGCCTCTGGAGCTATACCTGATTAGCATAGCATTTTAATTAATGACTCAAACAGAAAAATTATGTCTATTATTTTTGCAGTCCACAAGGTGAGCACAACAGACCTGTTAATTCCCAAACTTAGGTTCAAATAACTAACTACCAGGTTCCAAATGACAGGGGCTTGATTGACCACAGTGAAAATTTAAATATTCTGAATGTTGGATGACCATAGGTTCAACCTGAACCAAGTTTGATGTGGCTACTGTTTATTTTTTACTCTTTTTAAAAATTGTGGTATAATTTACATACAGTGATCAATTCAGAATTTTGTCAATTGCATATATCCATGCAATCCACACCCTTATCAAGATATAGAATATTTCCACTTCCCCGAAAAAAAATCCTTCCTGTTACCTCGCAGTCAGGCAAACGCTGATCTGATTTTTTTCATCATATATTAGTTTCTTCAGTCCTAGAGCTTCATAAATGGAATCATGGTAGATGTACCCTTTTGTGCCTGGTTTCTTTCAGTAAAATGGTTTTCAGAGTCATCCATTTTGTTGGTTTATCAGTTGGTTCTCACACATTGGATTCCCTGGGAAGAGACAAAGGTTAGCATGTGGAGTGTTATTTAAAGAGTGCTCTTGGAACCCACAACTTTGGAAGGGAGTGGAGAGAAGCTGGGTTGGGAGTGGAGCTGAGAGGCGGCCTCAGCACCAGCCTCCACTCACCCCAGGGGGAGCCTGGCCGTGGTTTGCCCTGCTGAGTTATGTTAACTGTGGCATGGGGTCCTTTATGCCTAAACCGTGTTAATCAGGCATTTATAATTTATTTAAAAAAATTTTTCTATCTTCAAAAATACATTAACCTTAGCTTACTGTAACTTTTTTACTTTATAAACTTTTTACTTTTTAAAAACTATTTGACTCTCTTGTAATTACACTTAGCTTAAAATACAAACTCATTGTACAGCTGTACAAAAATATTTTCTTTCCTCATATCCTTATTCTATAAGCTTTTTCCTAGTTAAAAATTTTTATTTTTATTTTTTACTTTTTAAATTTATTTTTTGGTTAAAAACTAAAACACACACACACACACACACACACTAGGCCCACACAGGGTCAGGATCATCAATATCACTGTCTTCCATCTCCACATCTTGTCCCACTGGAAGGTCGTCAGGGACAATAACACACATGGAGCTGCCATCTCCTACAGTAACAATGCCTTCCTCAAAATACCTCCCAAAGTACCTGCCTGAGGCCATTTTATAGTTAACTTTTTTTATATAAATAGCAGGAGTATACTCTAAAATAACAATTAAAAGTATATTATGGTAAATACGTAAATCGGTGACATAGTCATTTATTATCAAGCATTATGTACTGTACATAATTGTATGTGCTGTACTTTCATATGACTGGCAGCACAGTAGATTTGTTTACATTACGGTCACCACAAACATGTGAGCAGTGCATTGCACTACAATGTTACAAAGGCCACGATGTTACTATGTGATAGGAATTTTTTATTTTATTTTATTTTTTTTTGAGACAGAGTCTCACTTTGTTGCCCAGGCTAGAGTGAGTGCTGTGGCATCAGCCTAGCTCACAGCAACCTCAAACTCCTGGGCTCAAGCAATCCTGCTGCCTCAGCCTCCCAAGTAGCTGGGACTACAGGCATGTGCCACCATGCCCGGCTAATTTTTTCTATATATATTAGTTGGCCAATTAATTTCTTTCTATTTATAGTAGAGATGGGGTCTCGCTCTTGCTCAGGCTGGTCTCGAACTCCTGAGCTCAAATGATCCGCCCACCTCGGCCTCCCAGAGAGCTAGGATTACAGGTGTGAGCCACTGCGCCCGGCCCGTGATAGGAATTTTTAAGCTCCATTATAATCTTACAGGACCATTGTCCTACGGGTAGTCTGTTGTTGATGGAAATGTCATTATTTGGCACATGACTGTATATGTAGATAATGTGCTTTAATATTGGTTAAGTTTTACTGATCAATTACTACATGCAAGGTTATGTTCTAATCATTTCACCTGTATTATGTCAGTTAATCCTCACCATTGATTCAGGTGGTATCTTAGTTTATTTTCTGTTGCTATAAAAGAATACCAGTGACTGGGTAATTTACAAAGAAAAGAGGTTTATTTAGCTCATGGTTCGGAGACTGGGAAGTTCAAGATCATGCCACTGCCCTTGGCCAGCTTCTGGCAAGGGCCTCATGCTTCACCATAACATGGTGGAGAAGTAGAAGGGCAAGTGAGCCTGTGTGAACAGGGGAGGCAAAGTGAACACACACATTTTTTAACAACCTGGTTTTTCAAGACCTAACCCAGTCCCTTGAGGACTGCATTAATCCTTTCATGAGGATAGAGCCCCAGAGCCCCCATGACCCAGACACTCACTCACTACGTCCCATTTCCTTACACACCCTCATTAAGGAACCAAGATTCCAACACATGAACTTTTGGGGGACACACTCAAACCCTAACAGGTAGGTATTACTATGATCACTTCCATTCAAAAATGAGAAAACAATAGGGGAAGATTGATTTGCTTCATTTAGCCAACAAATATTTGTTAATTGCCACCATTATGCAAGAGGATAATGCAGTAAATGAAAAAAAATTATTTCTTTTTCATGGAGCTTACATTCTATTAGTAGGAGATAAGATTTATATATCTGTCTCTCTAGTGCAAATGAGCTGTTTTACTCGGGCATTCAGTTTATACTTTTTATTTCAGATAATAATTAGAAAGATATAATGGTGTATACTACCCACAGTTGGATTCCTAAAAGTTGCAGCTTTAGGTCCAGATAACTGTTTGAGGGTCAAGAGTAGATCACAGGTCACAGTTCTTGGGGCTTGGACCCACACTTTGGACTCTAACAGATTTAACTGACCTCCTAAGAACTGCTTCTGCAATTCGGATAGGCTAGGTGGAGGCGGACAGTTCTTCTATGCCAATACATATGCTCCTCGACACAGGGTGGGGTTACGTCCTGATAAACCCATTGTAAGTCAAAGATACTGTAAGTTGAAATGCATTTAATACCTTGATAAACCCATCATAAAGTCAAAAACTCATGAGTTGAACCATTCATTATAAGTCTAGGACCATCTGTATAATACTTTTGAATGAAATATACTATAGGTTCTTAAAAGCCACAATGTTTTTTATATGTAAACTATGTTTCCCCTCAGCTGTTGGCTATAGTATATTTTTCTGGCTGTGGCTATCTCAGAACTCATGGGGAAGGTGCTAGGTCGATCATCTCGGCTGCTGGGTTTATCTTCCTATTCCACATGGTACCTCTCCATCAATTCGGATTATACTTCTTATATATCCTACTCCCTCCAGCCCTCTGTTTTTACTTAATAGACCTTCCTTCCAAGTAATCTCGATTACCCCTTAGGTTAGTTATCTATTGCTGCATGATAATATTACCACAAATTTAGCAGCTTAAAAAATATATTATCTCTCAGATTTTGTGGGTCAGGAGTTTGAGTGTTGCCTAACAGGTCCTCTGCTTAGGGTTTCAGGTTCTCAAAGCTTCGGTCAAGGTGTCCATCAGGGCTGTGATCTCATCTGAGGCTCGACTGAGGAAGGATATGCTTCCAGGCTCACGTGGTCGCTGGGTAGCATTCCATTCCTGGCAGCATGCCAGATGCCAGACTGAGGCCTCAGTTCCTTGCTGGCTGTGAGCCAGAGGTTGCCCTCTGCTCCTTGCCTCATGGCCTTCTCCCTGTGGCCGCTCACAGCATGGTAACTTACTTCTTCAAGGCCAGACAGGGAGCAAATGTCTCCTAGCAAAACAGACATTACAATCGTGCATAACAGAACCGCTTACTCATAATCCCATGCATCCTGGTCATATTCTGTTGGTTAGAAGAAAGTCACAGGTGCCCCCCCCCCTTTGAAGGGGAGGAAATTGCACAATGGTGTGGGTACCGGGAGGCCACTTTAGCATCTGTCCACTCTTAATGTTAAGAAGCATTTATTGTATTACCTCAGCTGGTCAAATGTTTCCTTCCTCCCAAAGCAGAGGAAACTAGAATCCTTCCTCCAGTGTGTTCATTTGTATACAGTGATTTGTCAGTTAGTGAATGTCCCTGTTTAACTTTAACTCTGCTATATTTCGACCAAAGCAATTTTGAACAAAAGATATAGGACAGGAACCTCAGAAGAGAAATGAATAGAGCTTTAATTAGGAACATGAAAAACTTAAAATGCATGTCTTTAGTAGATGCATATTAAATGTGATTATGGCAATATTCAGATCCCATGTTTTCTCAGTTTTAAAAAAACTTGCTCATCTGTAAATGGTGTTCTCTTGACACTACTGCTTCCTGGGAGGCCTAACAGTGAACCTGCCCACAACACTTTTACTGCATCCTCAATCTCCTTTTCCTACTTCTCCTGGTACCCACACATCTAAATGGTGCATTGATACAGATTAGGTTCATTCATTCTTTCATTCATTTACATAAAAAATAAATACTGAGCACTTACTTGTGCCCTGACTTTGTGCTATTGTTACAATAAGACACAGCCTCCAAGTGGCATTTGGTCCAGTGAGAGAGACAAATGAAGAAAAGCCATGGGATGAGTTCCACTGAGGAAGTTGCTGTGTTAATATATTTATATATCAAATGTCCTGACATAAAGGACCCAGAGGACTTGCCATCTAAGTGGCATGCCCCATAGAAGACAAAACATAGGAGAAATGGATGCCAGATATTGAGTTGCTCAACCCAAGTAGACATAGAAAATAAAACCTTGAAGGAGGATGAGTCCTTTAGGTAGTAATGGAAGACATAGATGAACTGAGGTTTGAGAACCAAGGCTTTAGGTAAACCTAGTTAGAAGATGGGAAGAAAACAAGCCATGAATTTTAAGTAAATGCAGCGTTGCCACGCTGTGAAATAAAGTCTCTTCAGATGGCAATATCAGTTTTCAGGTACCAGATACTTCTGTATTGATATAAATAATGGAATACAACTAAAATATTCATAGTGTTTTTGCATAAAATGAAAGACTCTAGATGAAATAAGGTAATATTTAAGGTGGGAACAAAGTAAAAATTATCACCCTCAAACCACAGACCCAAGGGGGAAATGCATATTACTAATGTTGACTGTTTTATTAATAAATGTAGTTAAACACAAAGTATTCAGCATTGGCCCACAGAAGCAAATCACTGTATGTGTCATTGTTCACAAAGCAACATTGTATACATACCTATAAAGAAGAACAAATAATCTAAGGAAACAGTGGAATCTTTAAAGCTTCAATGTGGGTTTTGGAATATTTATAACAAAACAAAATTGATAGCATTTTCTCCTGCAAGATAAGTGAATATATATATATATATATATCTTTTAAAGTATAACAATAATTTTGCAAATAAAATAAAACCTTTTAGGTAAATGTTTCTTATTATATATTGGGCCCTTTTCTAACTCGTAAAAGTTTCCCTTGTGCATTCTCAAAATGGAAAGCCCTCTACTTGAAGAAGTTGGGGAATGAAAACCCTTCAGTAAAAGTGCCTCATTGCATTAGAGGGAGGTGCGTAGATTTAAAATGGCAACATTCCAAGTGCATTTTGTATGCTTCTTAATTGCGTGCTTACATGATTTCTCCATGAATAAAGCTTGTTTTGATGAAAGATTAAGTTTAAGCACCTGCAAGCTACATTGCTCTACCCCCTTTCTCAGCATCCATCTTAATCACCTGTTTGGAGAATGTGTCAACTTTCCCTAATTGAGAAGTAATTTGCAGTGATTAAAATCCATTTTATATTAAAAAGCCATTTCAATATGCACACCTTCCCTTAGAGAATTGTTTACTCAGAGGCATTTCTTAGGTTTGGATTTAGGTTCCAAGAAAACTATGTTTTTAGGAACTAGCCTTATAGCTTTTTTTCTTCCTATTTTCAAATACCAGGAACATAGAAGAACAGTTGAAGTTAAGCCTGTTAAATATAAGAAAGTACTTATTTGCTTATGATTCCCTTAAGACGTCATTTGAAGTTTTAAAGATACCATTGTACTGCAAATAAAATATTTTACTGAGAGATATTTACTCTAAAGGAGATAAAAATAAGTAGGAGTTCTTCATCTGCTTTTACTTATAGAATGCTGAGCTTTTGAATAATGAAGGTGGTTTAAATAACACTAAAAATGCATCTATATTTTTCCCTGAATGCAAAATAATAAGTTTTACATTCACCTTTCTAGTAGTCATGTTTCAGTTCCATGACTACCATATACTTCTGTTTTTTTATCTTGCATTGTCTTCATCTATATTCCAATTATATTTTCCATTCAAAGATACAGAGCATTCTCATGACATGTTGAGTCAACCCTTGCTTTTCGCATGGATGAATGAAGGTGCTGAATATACCAAAGCAGTGAATCACCTCTCTTGATTTTTAGGTCCTATTTCATTGGTGCCCTTAGTTTTATTATTCTCTTTCTTCTTCTGTTTTTTTGGGTTTTTTCTTTCCCTTTTTAGCTTCAACAGTTTAATATTGACCTGATTCATTTATGTGATTATATTAGTTCTCCCTGAATGTATCTTTCCTTATTGTTTTTTAATAAATGCAATTAAGGCTTTAAATATATCTCTAATTACCACATTAGCTTCATCCCACATGTTTTGTTGTGCTTTCATTGTTGTTTAGTTCTAAACATTTTATAAGTTACACGATGATCTCCTTGTGTTACTTAGGAGTATGTTTTTAGTTTCCAAAAACATGTAAGAAGGGTTTTTTTCTGTTTAAAATGTTTTTCTTGTTGATTTTTAATTTAATGACATTATGGTCAGAGATTGGGGATTGTTAGACATGAATTGTTTAAAATTTGTTGAGATTTCTCTTATGATAGAGTATTTACTCAATGTATAGTTGCTATTTCTTGAATACAGATCTCTACAGATATCTATTACATCAAGCTTGTCAATTGGATTTTTCAAATCCACAACCTTAAAAATGTTTCTTGATTGTGTTACTTGTTGATGGTATGTTAAAATCTGTCCATATTATCATGGATCTGCCCATTTATCCTTGTAATTGTGTTAGTTTTTGCTGATGTCAGAGGCATACTTAACATCTTAATTATCCTTTTTATCATCATAGTATATAACAGGTCCCTGTATGCTATTTATTATTTTGCCTTCAGTTTTAATTCATCTATTACTAATATTGGTATACCAATTTTCTTTTGGTAAGAATTTGCTTGGTGTATATTTTTCATACTTTTATTTTCAACTTTTGCTATTTTGGAGGTATCTCCTAAAATTGGCCAATAGAGAGATATGTTGTATTTCTGCTCCCTCCAATCTTTTAGTCTCTGTCATTAGATAAGAAAGCTTTTCCTTTCCCATTTATTGAGATTACTGATTTGGACTTCCACTGACCATCTTAAGTTATATCATCTTATAAACCATACTCTTCTTCAATTGTTTTCTTTCATTTTATTTTTTCATTTTTTAGATTAGTGAAGCTTTCTTTAATGCCCTTTCTTTTATTTGCTGATTGGGATGCTTATTATTATTTTTCTTATTATTTGAAACAATAAATTTTCATAACAAAGTCTAAAATTATTTAGTACATCTATCTTCCTCCTGATCAAAATAGGACCTTAACATATGTTACAACCTCACTGACTACCTCTACATTTGCACAGCCAGTAGTTTATTAAGTTCACCATCATTTCATCACTTTCTGAGCTATTGTTTCTTGTATACTGCCATTACCTTTGCTTCATTCTCTTTATTGCTGAGGAATATCCTGAAGTTTCTAGTGATTAACCACTTTGAATGAATAATTGATTTAGTGAATGATGGTTTACCTGGATATGGAATCCTAAGTTGACAGTGACTTCTCTATAACACTAAGAAAAAATAATTCTATTGTCTTCTTGGATTTATTGTAATTCCTTAAAGTGGCATTTGTCTTTTTTGCCTACCACTTTTAAAATGTTCTCTTCATTCTTGATACTCAATTTCACCAGGCTATGTTTAGGTAACTATTGATTTTTATCTCCCCTGGTGACACATGGGATTGTTTTCATTCTCCCCTTGGATATCTAGTGGACATCTCAAAACTGAACTTCTAATTTTTCACTTCTAAACCTACTCCACTCACTATTTAGTTTTAATTAATGGCAATTTGATCCTTCCAATGGCTCAGAAAAAATTTTGAAGTCCTCCTTGCTTTACCTGTTTCCTCCCATGCCCGACGTTCAATCCATGAAGAAATTTGCCTCTACCTTCAAAACATATCTAGAATCCAGGTGCACTTTAACACGCCCACTGCTGCCAATCTGGTTACATTAAGCCACCTTCATTTCTAACCTGGATCCTTCCTGTGGTCTCTTCTGGTCTCTCTGCTTCCAACCTTGCCCCCTCTATACTCTATTCAGAAGCCACAGTGATCTTAAAACACAAGTCAGATCATGTCATTACTTTGCTCAAAATTGTCATTGCTTCTCCATCTTACTTGTTGTAAAAGCCAAAGTCTTTACGGTCAACTACAAGGCCCTACCTGGTCAACTCCGCCTCCCTCACTCTGTCTACTCCAACCATACTGGCCACTGTAGGTTTCTCAAACATATGATATGCTCGCATCTTTTTATTAACTGGTCTTTATTAACTGGAACCCTCCTCTCCCACATAGCCACATGATTAATTCTATTACTTGCTTTAAGTTTTCACTTAAACATCATCTTCTCGTTGAGAACTACTGTGACCACCACACGCCAGCCCAATCTCTCTTACCCTGCCCTATTTATTTTGTAGCACGTTTTATCTTCTAAATTGATAGTCTCTTTTAATAGAGTCAGCATACGATTACCAAAATAATATGTGTATTCCCAGATGGTGGTTTTTCGTTCCTACTTGAAGTTGCTATCATTAAGGGGATAACATAAATGCTTATTTTTTATTTGTCATAGATGTATTATTCAGTGTCCTCCATGTGCCAGCCATTTTGTTAGTTTCTAGGGATGGATGTGATGGCTAACAAAACAATGATTTGGACTTGACTTTAAGCAGTTATTTTGTGTAAACTGAGCAGTAATTATTAAAAATGACTTTAAGAACTGTTCTCCATAGATTTTGGTCAGTAACATAAAGATTATTAATTTTATAGCAGTTTATCAGAGCTTCAAGTACTATGGATGAGTAATTTGCTTTGCTTATGAAATGAAGTCCAACAAATTATGGACACTTTTCCTCCTAGGGTGTTGGGGGGGGGGATGTCTTTGGAAAAGGAAATTCCAGCACCACCCCTCAAGGTCTTTATTTTCCAGAGTAATCTTCCAACTGTTGAACTCAATCACTAAGCAAGCACACGTGAGCCACACCCCACTCTCTGCAGAGAAAGCACTCAGGGTGAGGCAGGGGCAAGGTATTTTGTTAATCCTTTCAGCTTGAGCAAGCAGAAGAAGGAAAACTCAGGAAATAAATCATATAAAAATATGAGAACAATAGGAAAGAAAAGCCTGTCTTACAGGTTTGTTTCCTGTTCTAATACTTGTGGAATGTGGTCTTCTCTTTTACTGATGCTTAATATAACTAAAATGTCCAAAGTTATAATTCTCAACAAAAGTTCTCCTTTGTTAATATTATCATATTAGAACTAATATCTCTCAAAATTGTCAGAATAAAAGGTATAGTAACCATTTAGTTGCAATTGGTAGAGAGTAACATCTTAAAAAGTAAACACAAGTTATGTATATAGAGTGTCAACTGAAAGTATAGTAGCCAGTAAAACTTCCGTTTGCTTTTTAGTTGTTATATATTTCTAAGTAAGCTGCCTCTTACAACATGTAGCCAAGTTTTGAAGAAATACAAAGTTTTAAAAACCGGAAGATTTTCTAGTAAATATCTGAATGCTTACCAAATGTTTGCATATCAGTTTTTAGTGGCTACTAAGTTTTAATTCATTTCCTTCCCATTAAGAAAGGGGTTGTGTATGGTTATAATACCTATTACTCAAGGAAATGTCACTAATCCACAAGATCTTTTCATGGCCAAATCCAGAAATAAGGGTGCCAATTAACGTTGTCTTCATCCACATGTACATGTCCACTATCGAGCACTGGTGCTTCCCAGATCACTGCTGTTCTGATCAACCATCTCGTCGCCTAGGACTCTGCCAAACACTTCCTTCCCCCCATAGTTCCCCTAGTCCCATCTACTAAGGTCTCAGAATGGGTCCTAGCAGAGCTAGTGGCATCTGGATAAGGCAGAGAGCCAGGATTAGTATTCATGGCATTTGTGTTCTGAGGGAGGAGAGTTCACTCTTCTTCCCAGTCCAAGCTAAGATTTGGCTGCCTAGAAAAGTCTGGCAGGGACCTAAGTTACAGGATTTGGTAGTGGTGACTTCAGTAACTATAAACACTCTCTCCTAGCCCCAAATTGTATGTCTGCAATTTGGACTTTGACCCTAGTAGAAAAGGACTTTCCTATAAATAGTCTAGATTGCTAAGGTTTAGCCTTATGTTTGCTTCAACTTTTATCTAATAGATAATAGTGGCTTCCATCCATGATGAGCCCAGGAGTCACTTTGAGTACCAAGGAGGGTCGAGCTTAAGAACTTCCCCATCAGACAAGCCAGTGAAATCTGTATTATAGGGTAGAATGCTTCAAAACCTCCCAAGTACAACCTCTTTGTCAGAAAGGCATATTGGTTTCCAGAAGGGGAAATTTGATCTAAATAATCTACTCAATTTAATTTTGTACTAGAAGTAAATGAAAAAATCACTGAAGTTTTTTCAGGAATTGAAAAATATTTACGCTGTTCAGTGGGAAAATCAGTAGATGCCATTATTCTGTGTTTTTAGCAAGGTTTAATATAAGCTATTCCCCAAATTCAGTCATGGTATGATTTAATGACAGCATATTATGACAGATAAAAGTAGTTGTGTGCTGAGGGCTGTTCATGCAGGCTCATCAGCTAAATTGTTAAATTTCAAGGAATTTTGCAAGCCAGTTGACATTGATTTTGCTAGTTGGTTGGTAGCTTGTAGAATCAGCCACTGTAGGAGTATTTACATCACAGAAATTGGCAAACAGTTACAAATCAGTTACAAATCAGTCTGAGCTTACCCCTCTCCCCCAACCCCCAGCCCAAACCAGTTGTTAAGCATTTACTAGGACAAGAGATCTCACTGAACAAGAGATTGGTTTAGAAATACAGAACAAAGAATGGGATCAGTGGGATAAATGCTAAAGAATTATAAATAAATGGCTTCCTCAGAGTTAGGTGTTGGCACTAATCTTGTTTAGCAATTCTATAAATTCTCTGGGAAGAGGTAGTACACAGAGAAATGTCCATATTTTTCAGATGACATTAAATGTTTTCACAGTTAAACTATAAACCCATGGGATTAACACCCAGAACTCTCAGTAAAACTGTGTGAGTTCTAATAAGGCAAGAGTAAGGCGGTTTTGGGGAAAATTATCTTAAAATACCCTTGTTAAATGATAATTTCTGACCTTTATGTTATGACCTAGAAATAAAATTTAGGGATCTCTGTAGATTTTTTTTGTGTCCCTTACTATAACTTGCTAGCTATGCTAAAAAGGCCACTTAAATGCCAAGCCCCATCTGAAGGTCTGGAAACAAACTGAAGTAACTGTCCCACCCTTAGAAAGAAACCTTAGTGTATACTTCATGCAGTTTTGGTTGACATGCTTTAAGGATAATGTAATGGAACTGGAAGAGTTTCAGAGAAAATTGTGTAATTTGATCAGGGGATTATAAAATCCCAGATGAGGCTAAAGATTATAGTAACTAGCAAATCATGAAAGATCTTGAATAAGGTAAATATAGATGCAAATCCTGAAAAACTGGAACTATTTTATGTTTGAAATAAGAATTTGTAGAAGAAATAAAAAGAAACACACTTTTGTTTCTCAAGGAAAATAAGTAATGATAGCAACCACAAGGTTCAACTTTTATCAATTTTTAAAAATTATTGTATTTACATATTTTTAATGTGCAAAATTTATCGTATATTTCCTTGAATCAGTGACCTCCTTTGTCACTTAGGAGGACGATCGAGACAGTCTCCTCTGTCAACTTACATTTAACCATTTTTGTTTGTTTCTTAAGGTAACTAAAAGCAAAGAAATGGAAGAGCTGGTCATTATAACTGTTTACTCTCACGCCTTAGCTCCCCAGGTGGGATGTGTTCCCCAAACACAACATTTTTCTATTTATAAGGCAATTTAGTTATGATTAATTTCATGTCCTAATTAGAATTCACATTTTGGTTAAATCCTCAGTTTCATTTAAAAACTCAGGGTTTCTTAGGAGTGAATTAGGCAAAAGGAAAGTAGATAATTGATCATACTTTTCTAGGGAAAAGATCTTCCTCATAATGGAGGTTGGGTTATTTGGGTGTGAAAAAAAAATAGAGCGCAACTTACTTAACAGATAAGCAAATGTCTTTCAAAAAAATACACCAAGGCTCTCCATGATCTTTTTTTTTTTTTTTTTTTTTTTGAGACAGAGTCTCACTTTGTTGCCCAGGCAAGAGTGAGTGCCATGGCATCAGCCTAGCTCACAGCAACCTCAAACTCCTGGGCTCAAGCAATCCTCCTGCCTCAGCCTCCCAAGTAGCTGGGACTACAGGCATGCGCCACCATGCCCAGCTAATTTTTTCTCTATATATTAGTCGGCCAATTAATTTCTTTCTATTTATAGTAGAGACGGGTCTCGCTCTTGCTCTGGCTGGTTTCGAACTCCTGACCTTGAGCAATCCGCCTGCCTCAGCCTCCCAGAGTGCTAGGATTACAGGCGTGAGCCACCGAGCCCAGCCTCATGATCTTAATAGTACAAACTTTAGAAAAAGAGTGAATTTCATGTTAGTTCACAGTTGACTGTCTAGGATAAACTGAAAAGTGAAAGCTGTGGTAAGTGACATACACATATTGCACTTTTCTTTTTTTATTTTTTAATGAAATAGGTACATTTAGAAAAGTGCACAAATCATTGTTTCTGGCTCAATGAATTTTCATAAAGTGAATATATCCAGTAACCATCCAGTCTGATGCATCATATGTATATATTGCGTATACTGCATGCATTTGTATTGCATCTAGATGACTCATGGCACTAACCATCAACTGTAAATACCAAGAATATTTATTTGTATTCATATATCTAAGAAGATTGAGACTTAATAGGATATTATAGTAGAGTTTAATTCTACTTTCAGGGGTTGTTGTTGTTTTGACCTTTTGAATATTTTCAACACCTGACTTCACAGGTGATTCTTTTGAAATGTAGACGAGGCAAACATCCCAGAGTTTCAGGCGGTAGACAGGAAAGTGTACTTTGTTGACCTCACACATAGATCCATCTTTTAGATCTGTTGTCCGACCTGATTGAGGCCATTAATGTTGGTTTTTTTAAAAAAAAAATCATGTTTGTTCAAAGGAGGATAATTTTTTATAACGGGGGTAAAAAACCCCGCGTGCATAACAGACATCTCAAGTGCTGCAGTACTGCAAACAGAATGTAAGGAAGGAACTAACTTTAAAGGAACAAAGTTTCTTAAATTAAGTACCGTGACTAAGTACTTTAATTCCTTTTCTTTTAGAGCTAAAGGATCATTTGGCGTTGAACCTTTTAACTTAATCAGGAGTAGCCTGGCAGCCTGAGCCCTCTCCTACCCCGGGGTGGGGGTGGGGGTGGGGTGCGGCTGGACCACCCCGCGCCTCCCCGCATCCCCGCTGCCCTCCTCCTCCCCTGCTATCGCCCTCGCCCCTCCCGCCTCCCGCGACCTCTGACCCCAGCTAATCTGCATAGAGGAATGACAGGCATCCGCTGGGCAGGATCCGCCGCGCCGGCTGCGGCCGGCCGGGCTGGGAGAGCCGCGCAGGGGAGCGGCGAGGGGAGCGGCGGGCGGAGCTCCGCGCGGGCCGGGAGATGACCGCCCGCAGAGCCGGCTGGCGGCGGCCCCATGATCGGAGCACCGAGCGCGCCCCGTGATCGCCGGGCCCGCGCCCCGAGCCATGGGCCAGACCTCGGTGTCCGCGCTGTCCCCGCAGCCCGGCAGCGGTGAGTCGGCGCGCCCGCCGCGCGGGCTTGCGCGGGCTTGCGCGGGTCCCCGGGCCGGGCCGGGGCTCGCCCACTCGCCGGGCTCCGCTCCGGCCCGCCAGGTCCCGCCGAGACGCCCCAGAGGTAGCGCCCGCCAGACTCTTTGTCGTGAAGGCGGAATGCCTTTCGGGAGCCCGCCGACGTCGCCTTAAAGGCACAGGCTCCATTTTCTGCGCGCGCCGCCTCGCCGCGGCTCGTCTCCCACTCACTCACTCGGGGCCAGAAACTTGCGGGAAACGCCGTTGGCGTGTTGCTCTGTTTCTCAAGACGCGAAACTTGGAGAGAGCAAGAGAGAAACATGCCAACAGGCTTTTCTGCATTTACGCTTGGCTTCCGAACAGACCAGAACTGAAATTCTTTCAGGCTCGTCGACTGATTTACGGTTCGTTATCCGGAGTGGAAGCGCTGATTGCCGCCTCTTGTCCTGGCAGGAGGCTGAATGCTTGATGACTGCCCCCAGATGCGTAACCGTTTCGAGTGATGCCTGTTTTGTTTATGTGAGACGCAGAAGCTGCAGAATGTAGGGAGACGTATCTCATGAACTTAGGTGTCCAGGGCTGAAGTTCGTTTTATGGAAGCGTGTGTAACGTTTCCTAGTTGTGATGCAGGTTTTCAAGTTTCTTCTTTCCATTTTCTGAAACAATAAAAGGGAAGGAAGGCACATCTGGCATTTCCCCAACAGGGTAGAGATAAACAGCTGTTTGGTGGCGTTATGTGTGATTGGATAATGAAACAAATTTTAAAGGTACTGTTTTGGTATTTTTCCCATCAACCATTAAAAAAAAAAAAAAAACTTCAAAGGAATCATTTACGTCGTTCATTGAGATATTTGATACACTTTTTAAATTGTGCAAACATCAACAGGATCTTGCGGAAAGGAAATGACAAGGCACTGAGGAAGGCTTTTTAATCTGCCCCACAATGTCTAACTAGGTAGCATTCTGCCATCCCATCCCCCATACGTGCCCCCTCCACCTTGCCCCAATGGGTTGGTTTGTGCTGCACAGATTCACTCTCTGAAATAATCACAAGCTTTGCTGAGGGTTAGGTTAATGCCAGAGGAGAATGATCCTCTGCAAAGGAGAGAAATCAGAATCCCAAAGAGATTACAGTATAACTTCCCTTACTATTAGTGACGTGGTTACAGTGCTCTGAACATCAAAAGATTTCATACTGATGGCTTCTGAAAAAACTTTTGGGGCTGTTGATTCAGATTTTAAACTTAGTGCGTTGTGCACATAAGACTTGGTTTCCTTTGTCTGAACTTAAAGCAGTGTGACTTTTTTCCTTTTCCTTTCAAGGAAGAGTTATATTTTTAAATTTCTCTGCTGGCAAAGATAGAATTAAACCAGGACTCCAACACAACAGGTATACAGAGAGCACGCTCCTGAATTTAGTTCTTTTATCACAAAATATTATTTGAGTGAATATTAGAAAAGAAAAATTTCTTTACAGAAATCAAGGAATATTACATAAATGATGTCTAAGAAGCAAGTAGAATCCTAAAATGTGATACCTTACCTCTTACCCAATACAGCAAAAACTAAACAGATTGCTATAATTGCTAATAAAATGACTAGTTATATGAGGAGATTGTGCACTCTATTTAAATGAAAAATGATTTAAACAAAAGGTTAGGCTTGGAATACCTCACAGAATGGTGTTATACTAAATCCTCAGTTTTGTGGATTAAAAGTTTGTATAAACTGGAATGACCAATCCATACATAGAGGGTTTTTTGTTTTATCAGTTAAGGTGTGCTAGTGGTCATGGCTTAAGTTGTGATGTTTATGAGAAAGTGCAGCAGTTTTCTCATGGTATTCACTTAGGATCTCTTAAGTGCATTAGCATTATTCCATTTCCCTGAAGGTTTGCCATCAGATTCTAAACAAAAACAAAGAAATAACATTTGGCGAGTTTTATGTTCATGCCTGTATTCTCCTCTGAGTCTGAGAATGTCAGACCCTCTACTATTCCAAGTATTTTGTTCACTCCTTGTTAGCCTTTTCACTCTGGCTTTACAGATGGTGTGAAGATCCTTGTTCTGTTTGATCTTAGCCATTAACTAGTTTAAGTCTGGAGCAGCTGCTAGGAATTACAGTATTAAAGATGATTCTCCTCTTAAATGCTTAGTGGGGGGAAATCTGTTTGAGTCAAAGGAATCAATAGCACAGAGTTTAATAATTCATACTGATTGCTCAATTTGGGCTTTTGTAAAAATCTTCAGTATAGGGCAGAAGTTAGCTTGCTTCTGCCTCTTGACTTCAGGCTCTCTTGAGCCTTTCACTTGGCCTGCACCTATTTCTCTGGCTTCAAAGAGGACCATTAATAATTATTTCTGCAGGTATACAGCTAGATCCATTATTTCTATTTTTAAAAACAGTTTCATTGACATAAAATTCATATACCATTACATTCACCCATTGAAAATGTATAATTCATTGTTTTTTAGGATATTTATGGTGCTGCGCAACCATTAATCCCTATTCCCACCCTATTCACCCAGCCCCCTCCACTGTGATAAAACATAATCTATTTTTTTGTCTCCATAGATTTGCATTTTCAGAACATTTCATGTCAATGACATCATATAATGTGTCATTTTGTGACTGGCTTCTTCCACTTAGCATAATGGTTTCAAGAATCATCCATATGTAACATTTATCAGTACTTCAATTCTTTTTATCGCCAAATAATATTCCACTGTATGAATATGCCACATTTTATTTATCCATTTATCAATTGATAGATATTTGGCCCATTTCTACTTTTTGGCTATTACAAACTTTATGTACAAGTTGTTGGCAAAGATATGTTTTCATTTCTCTTGGGTCTGTGTCTAGGAGTGGAATAGCTAGGTCTTATGGTAGGTAATTCTATGTTTAATCTTTTAAGGAGTTGCCAAACAGTTTTCTAGAGAAGCTACACAATTTTTTTATACATTCCCTCCAGCAGTGTATGAGGGTTCCAGTTTCTCCACATCCTTACCAACACTTAAGTTATCCTAGTAGGTGTGAGGCTGTATCTGATTGTGGTTTTGATTTTGCACTAGTAGCTTTTAATTACTAATGACAGTGAGCATCTTTTCATGTGCTTATTGGCTATTTGTATTTTCCATCTTCTTTGGAAAAGTGTCTGTTCAGATTCTTTGTGTGGTTTCAATTGGATAATTTGACTTCCTATGGGGTTTTAAGAGCTGCAAATCCCTTGTCAGATATACGATTTGCAAATACTAACATTTTCTACCTTTCTCTGGGTTGTCTTTTCATATTATAGTATGATTTGCTGCTCAGAGTGTTTAAGTTTTAATGATATCCAGTTTATTTTTTCTTTTGTTGGTTGTTTTTGGTGTCATACCTAAGAAACCATCACCTAGCCAAGGCCAAAAAGATTTATATCTATGTTTTCTTCCAAGAGTTATATAGTTTTAGCTCTTACATTTAGATCAGTGATACATTTTGAGTTAATTTTTATGTGTGGTGTGAGGTAGGGTTTCAACTTCATTCTTTTGCATATGAACATTCAGTAGTCCTAGCACCATTTGTTGAAAAGATGATTCTTTCCCCCATTGAATTGTGTTCCCACCATTGTCAAAAATTGATTTTGTACATACAGGTTTATTTCTGGACTCTCAATTCTATTCCATTGTCTGTTTTTATGCCAGTATCACTTTTGAGATTAATGTAGATTTGTAGTAAGTTTTGAAACTTAGAAGTATTTGTATTCTAATTTTGTTCCTCTTTTTAAATATCCTTTTGGCTATTCTGGTTCCCATGCATTTCCATATGAATTTTACAATCAACTTATCAATTTCTGCACAGAAGCCAGTTGGGATTTTAATAGGAATTGTGTTGAACCTGTAGCTCAATTTGGATAATATTGCCATCTTAACAATATGAAATTTTCCAATCCATGAACATGAATATATATCCATTGTTTTAGATCTTCTTTTCCATGATGTTTTGTAGTTTTCAGTATATGCCTTGTCTTCCTTTGTTAAATTTATCCTTAAGTATTTTATTATTTTTGGTGCTATTATAAATAAAATTTTGTTCTTATTTTACTTTTGGAATGCTAGTGTATAGAAATACAAAATTTGATTTCTATATATTAACCCTGTACCTTGCCATCTTGCTGAACTCATTTTTTAGCCCTAATAGTTTTTCAGTGAATTCCTTAGGATTTTCTATATACAAGATTATACATAAGATCTGTCTACAATGTCATATGCAGAGAGAGAAAATTTTATTTCTTTCTTTTCAATGTGAGTGCCTTGTATTTTTTTTCCTTATCTAATAACTCTAGCTTGAAACTTTAGTCCAATGTTAAATAGAAGTGGCAGGAGTGAACATTTTTTTTCTTGTTCCTGATCTAAGGAAAGAAGCAGTCAATCTTTTGCCATTAAGTGCAATATTAGCTATGGGTTTTTTCATAGTTGCCTTGTCAAAATCCTCTATCCTTAGTTTGTGAGTATCATATCGAGATGATCATATGTTTTTTGTCCTTCATTCTATTAATTTGTCATGTTACATTAATTGATTTTCAGATGTTAAACCAACCTTGCATTCCTGGAATAAATCCCACTTGGGTATGGTGTATAATCCTTTCTATATGTTGCCAGATTAAGTTTGCTAGTATTTTATTGAGGATTGGATCCATTATTTCTAAGCACAGGCTAAAAATATATGCCTCCAAATAGGGAGGTTCCAGTACCCACTGGCCACATACCCTGGGAGGATTGAGACTTCTAATATTCCCATTGTCAAGTATGGAGATTGGACACAATAAATTTTTGTACATGAATGAGTCAACAAATAATCTCAATGAACAGACTGACTAATGGTTATGTGAATGAGAGTATGTATTTTTTTTTACTTCATGAAACTCTGGCTGCATTGTCTGAAGGGTGATGTCTGAATCTAGTAACTATTTTTTCTCATCTTTTTCAGCCCCACCCCATCCCCATTGTGCAACAGATCAGCTCTTGGCTGCTTCACCTCAGCCCTTGAGTTAAAGGGTAGACAATGTCACTGTTTCCATTTGTGGTAGACAAGGGAACAAGTGAATAAGTATGCAGGACAATACCTAGGTTGTGAAAGTACCTAAATCTATTGGTGTTTCTGGGTTTCCAGGATTTGTTCAGGACCTTCCCTGTATTTTGTCTTGCCCCAAATATTTATCCATTTCCTTGTAAACCATAGGAGATAGGGAGAAATCATAAAGACAAAAGTGGACAAAGTTTTGTTTTGTTTTGTTTCGCCACGGGGTCTCACTCTGTTGCCTGCACTAGAGTGCAGTGGCGTCATGATAGTTCACTGCAACCTCAGACTCCTGGGTAGCTGGGACTGCAGGTGTGTGCTACCCTGCCCAGCTAACTTTTAAATTTTTTGTAGAGACAGGGGCTAGATCTGTTGTCCAGGCTGGTTTCCAACTTCTGACCTCAAGCGATCCGCCTGCCTCAGCCTCCCAAAGTTCTAGGATTACAGGCATGGGCCAGCATGCCTGGCAGAGTTTCTTTTTTAATGAAAATAATATGTATGTGATCAAAAGTCAAACATTACAAGGTGGTTTGAGACCAAAATGAGGTAACTCCCTCCCAGATTCCCCAGTTCCACTTTCCAATTATAACCAAGCATAAAATATTTATTTTCTTTCCACACAGTTTTCATTCATATATCTCTTTATCAAAATACAAACAAGCAGTACTATACTAACTGCTCTATACTTTGAGTTTTTCTTATAATATAACTTGAAAATAATTTCATATTGATTTCTTTAATCCTATAAATACATAGTATGTGGGTATATCAAAATTTCCTCTAAAAGAATCCTATTCCTATTGCCTTTTTGTATTATTTCTGGGTTCTTTGTGTATATGTGCTATTCTGAACAATGCTGAAATAAGCATTGCTATCTAAACATCTTGAACTACATGTACTAGTAAAATCTTAGCAGCGGAGTTGCTGGGTCAAAAGATTTATGTGTTTTATTTTGATAGACTTTGCCAAATTGCTCTCAAAGAGGCTATCTAAGTGTATCTGCTCACTATTTGAGAATTTCTGTTTCTGCACTCTCTCCCCAACATTGCAAATCAGGGCCACCCTTAGTCCATATGATGCTTTGTGAGATACAGAAGTCACTCCTAGGCAAGGCAGCTCCACCATGCCTTAACAAGTGGAACATGAGCAGAAATTTATTTCCCATTCCATCTCTTGCTTAACAGTGCATACTCAATCTATGTGACCACAGTGCTGTGCAGAAATAGTTTTGTAAAGTTTTGTAAATCTGCATGTAAAAAATCGCATCTCATTTTGATTGTGAGTGAAATAGGGCATTTTTGATTCTTTTTCTCTGAATTTTGCCTATCTATAGCTTTTTCTTATTTTTATGATTTCTTACAGATTTCTTTATTAAGGAGATTAACCTTTGTGTCTGTCATATATTGTAAATATTTTTCTCTGTTTTTCTTGTAACTTAAATTTGTTTTTATAGTATTTTTATAGAAAAACTTTAAATTTTTATGAAGTCAAATTGATTAATCCTTTTCTATCCTACAGCCTAGAGTTATTTAAAAACATGCTTTCCTCTGCTATTTTTTTCATATTTGATTGTTTTTTCTCTGTAATTTATTCTGGCTTAAGATGAATAGATTTGATAATATAAAAATGTCAAACTTCTACATGGCAAACAGAAAGCAAACATCATCAGCAAGTTGAAAAAGGAAATTGTAAAGTTGAAAGAAGTATTTGTATTGCATATAGAA
Source organism: Mirza zaza (assembly GCA_008750895.1). Taxonomy (NCBI): domain Eukaryota; kingdom Metazoa; phylum Chordata; class Mammalia; order Primates; family Cheirogaleidae; genus Mirza; species Mirza zaza. Next base: position 52,058 of record VSMD01042562.1, read on the forward strand.
AAAATGATTTAAGGTTTATAATGTGGTAAGACCTCTTAAAAATCAATAAAAAAAAAGGTAAACACCGAAATAGAAAAACAAGTAAAGAACATGAGCAGGCATTTTTCAAAATACCTAATGGCTACACTTGTAAACTCACTGAGGGCTAAGAACTATTCCCAGTGTTTTACTTGAATTAACTTTTTAATCTTCACAACATCCACGTGGAGTAACTTGTATCAATATCCTTGTTTTATAAATAAAGAAAACTAAAGCACAAGAGGTAAATAACTTGTCCATATTACTTGACCAAAGAAGAAAAATATAAGTGAGCAAATGGTGTATGAAATAAAGTTTAAGCAATGAGATGAAAAAAAAAAGATTATCCATGAATTTAGCAAAGATTAAAATGAATGAGTCCCAGGAGATGATTGTCTCACGGTAATTTAAATTGGATACAACCTATCAGGAAAGCAGTTTGGCTGTATATATTAAAAAGCCTTCTAATGTGCATACACTCAGACCCAGCCATTCCATGTCTGGAAGTATGTTGTAAAGGAAATGATTAGTTGTTCACCATAGCAATGTTTATCAAAGCCAAAAATTGTAAATAATAATCAAACTAATTTGTTGAGATATAGTCATGTAGTAGAATAAGCCATTTAAAAATGATGTAAAAATATTTTTAAAAGGTGATTTTCATGATAAATAACATCACCATGTGAGAAGGCAGATTATAAAGTAATAAAATTCTATTTAAAAAATATATATATCGGGAAAATTCTATATGGAAAGAGGGGGGGATAGGAAATTAGGAAATTCATTCATGAGGAGGTGGTGTGACAGTCATGGCTTTCCCTTGCTTTGGACACGATAAAGCCACAGTTTCCATATCTGGTGTCCACCTGGACCTCGACTAGAATCAAAGTCCTGAACTGCTCTGCAACTGTACTAGCTTTTGTCCAGCTGCATGGATTCTGAGCTTTAAATTCAATGACTATTTTTCAACCATTGTTTTTTTTTCACGTGAACTAGAGACTCCTAGAAAACAAAAACAAAGGTCCTAATAATAGCCATCGTATCTTCTTTTTAGGTTTAATTTTCTTTTTAGTCTGTTTGATAGTAATGCAAATGTCACTCACTTTGAGAGACAAAAAAATGAACAAAAATTTGAACTTCTCTTCTTTGGTCCATGGCTTTACCAGGTCTGGTCAATGAGTAAGATCCCAAAGATTTTTAGCTTAAATTTATCTTCAGCAATATGAAAGCATAATAACCAAAGAACAAGTCACACTTCACCTTTTGTCTACTTAATGCGGCAGGGAAGGAGATGAGAAAGCTGGTTGTTGGTCCTATAATTAATCCTCTTTCATTGTAATAGAGCAAAAATTCCAACATATTTTCTTTTCTTGGGGGACTTTAGCAGACTGCTAGTCTCTATTTTGGGGAGAAAAGATTAATATTTAGTAAGGACTCAACTGATGCAGAAGTGTGAGGTAGAAATAGTCTTAGGAAAATAAATATCACTTCTCTGCCTCCCCCACCCCTGCCCCGATTTGAAGTAAGGGAACAAAACCAAAAGCTATAATGATCAGAGGGAATGGACAAGTAACAGTACTTACCAAAAGCTTGGTCTGACCATTATCATTTGTATTTATAAACTGCCCCTCCATTTATTTTCATTTCAAGGGGATGGATGTTTTTATTCATATCAAACTTCTGGCAAGTATAACACTGCAGCCCTTAACACTGAGGAAATTTTGGTTGCCAAGGAAGGACCGAAGTGCTATTTTGCTTAAGAATATCCTGGAAAGCTGTGCTGGCATGTGCTTGGCAGGTATATTCCTGCAAATCTGCTTGTTTTATGAGGGGATATTAAGGAGGAGAAAAGAGTGGCACCTTCATCCAACAAAAAGTTCCTAAATTTAAGTTATTATGTATATGGTGTTAGGCTCAGCTGTGGGGGAAGGGTGCCAAATAGATCATACACAGTCCCTACCCACAGGGTCCCAGCTGCTAGTGGAGATGCGCAGAAATGGGTGTGAATGGGAAGAGGCATGTGAGAGAACTGCAGGGACAAAATCGGAGTGGCAGAAAGCACAGAATAGGGGCAAGAATTCAGCCTGTGGGAGGAGAGGGGTGAAAGGCAGGACTGAAAGCCACAGGCCATGGGAAGCCCTAAACATTTTTTTGTGATCAAATCAAAGAGACGATTATTATTTCTTTGCTTCAAGGAGATAAAGGTTTGCATGCAGTATAGTTTCAGGGGGAGAGACTGCAGGCAGGACCAAGAGGTGGGCTGCGATAATCCAACCAGGTGAAGAGGATGCCTGATTTCGGGGGTTTATGGGGCAGGGTGGAGAAATGAGAGTAGCGTGTCACCCCAGATTTGTATCTGCAACTCTGACCTCTCTCTGCACACCAGGTTTGAATATGCAACTGCATGTTTGGCAAGTCTGCTCGAATACTTCCTGGGCACCTCAGGGGTGACACATCTAAACAGAAGGCTTGGTTTTGTCCTCCAAATCAGTTCTTCCCTAGACTTTGTACAGTTCCCCAAGTGAAACCCCCCAGCCACTCACTTATTCTAGCTCACCATCTAGGAGTCATCCCTAGGTTTTTCTTTACCTCTCCATATTGATCCATTGGCATGCCCTGTCCTTTTTTCCTTCCCAAATATTAATATAACTCAAGTCCACTCTCTTCTGCCTGTCTTCTGCCAAGCCCTGGCCACCCTTTGCATGGACAACTGTGGTAGATTCCAGCCGGTCTCTTGCTTCTGCTCTCACCCTTCTGCAGTTCGTTTTCCACACGCATAATGTAATTTTCTAAAGCATGAATCATGTCACTGTCATACCCAAAACCCTCCTGTCTTCACATTGCACTTGGAATGAAATCCAGACTTCACAGTCTGGGCCTCAAGGCTCTTCCTGTGCCATGTGATCTCTGCCCACCTCTCTGGCCCCCTCGCCACCACTTTGCCCCTGGTCCCGTCTCAGGTGCCGTGGTCCTCAGACAAGCCTGGCTCATTCCTAGCTGTGGACCTTTGCAGTTGCTCCTCCCTGTGTGAGAAACTCTTCTCCTGGCTTTCTACAAAGGGGCCCTTGTTTCAGCTCCAGCTAACTCCTTCATGGAGGCCTTCCCTGTCCACCCATTTCTAGAAATAGTCTTCCCAGACCCCCAGCTATCTGTTACTTCATAGCACCCAGCACTCACACTATCTTGTTTGCCTGTATTTGTTTGTTCATTGTCTCCCTTCACTGGAACATAAGCTCCACGAGCTAAAAGACATTATTTGTCTTGTTCATCAGTGTCTCTTCTTATTCCTAGATAAACGCCTGACACCAAAACTATCTGTCAAATAAATGAATAGCTTTGTTTGGCCAGGACATATATTATCAGAATACAGGTACTGAGTAGAAAGTTAAGTGGCATCCAAGAAATGTAGGGTTGTTTATACTGATTCTTTAATCTTTAATCCTCCAGTCGCTAAATAGCATGCCTACATTGCTACTTATTGATCATTCAGCTCGATATATCATCTCCTGACCTCATGATGTGGAAACTGAAGACATAGAAGTCATAGCTCTTTTTTTCACCCCATCCCATCCCCGCTCCCACCCCAATCACACATTTCCCACTCTCCCAGTTTTTTATCTTCTCAGCATTCTTACATTGTACTTTTGATGGTGTCAGTGGTCCATATAAACTGCATGACAGCTAATGACAACTTAACCTTGTGGTAAACCATGATTATGTTTTCTTACCTGCAGAGCTTTTGCTTTCCGTACTGGTGTTTCTGTTGGCTTGCTGAGTGTCCTGTCTGCTCATCCCTGCACCTTTCTCATTATGTAAATCGCTTCTTGATATGTTCAGACACTTGAGTTATTCTTTCAAGTGCACCTTTAAGAACTTCACCTATAGTCTTTGCCCTCTTCCCCTGCAGACTGGCCTCTCTCTCCACCTGCTGCCCAGCTCTTGCCTTGGGATCTCTCTTCACCACGCCCTAGGGATTCTTTCTACTTCCCTGTGTGTTGAATCTCCAGATTGTTGAATCCCATGCCCCCCCTTTTTTTTCCTTCTTTTTCTAGGTCTATTTCCGTATTTTGGCAGCACACACAAAAGCTTCTTGAGCAAAGCTCATGGGGCATATATTTTTTGAGTCCTCGTATTAGAAAGTGACTGTATTCTGGCTTCACGCTTGGTTGGTAGCTTGGTGGGGTCATAAGGTAGCAAAGCAAACTTGCTGTAATAAGCACAGACACCGCCTTCACTTACAATTAATCACCATTAACATTTTCTCTTTATGGAGGAGACTTCAGCAAAGTCTCTTTAGCAAACAGCTTTTAACTAATTTCAAAAGACTTTCTTGGATGATTGTTACGCAGGATCTCAACTTTGGCCTGGCTGGTTGAGGTGGTCTAAAAAACATTATATGAAAGTTTAAGTTTTATGGGCAATTAGACTAATTTCAAAATATGTTTACTGTGATAATAATATTCTGACATTTAAAAAAAATTCACATGTAAGATCTACATAGAATAATTGTAAATTCCCTATATTTTTGTGCTTTTGTAATTTCAAGGGTCAATCATCTTTATGGGATGCTGATTCTGATAGTATCCTGGGATATTACAAGATGATATTTCACAAACTTGGCCAATTGTGAGACTCGCCTAGTGTGCTTTGCAGAAGTACAGACTGCTGGGTTCCATGTTCTAGATCAGCAAAATTGGAATCTTCTGGAGAGGAGTCTCAGAATCTGTGTTTTCAACAAGCATTCCAGAAGATTCTTAAAATGAGAAACATCCTCTGGAAAATACATTATAGGTTAGCAGTACTGTACAGATGCTACTTGACTTACGATGGGGGTTACATCCTAGTAACCTAACACAAAGTCAAACAGTTTTAAGATGAAGCATCATAAATGGAGGACCATCTGTGTGTATTTGAAAGGTGGCTTCAAAAGAAAATTTGTCTTCCTTTGACTCTTCCCCTGTATCTTTCTCTTTACTTAAGGTAAAAGTCACAAAGTGTCTAGTACAGAGACTCTGATGTTCTGTACCCAAATGCCTTGATAATTGTGGTCATTAATATTTAGAGTTCACAAGCAAATATTCCTGTTGTCAAGTGGAATTTTATAATATTAACAAAATGTACATAAAAGCAAAAAGTTTTCAGGCAGAATGTCATTGCCTGGACACTTTTTGCATTTATGTACATTTTGTTAATATTATGATCAGCAAAATAATGCATTTCCCACAATAACCAGGTTAGAACTAAATGCATAGTTACATCTGAAGGCAAAGAAGTTATCAACAGGATGGCAATTACTATGTAAGGAAAGGCAACAGAATTTCAACTAGTTGCCTTTTTAAAAAAGACCCCTGTGAACTTCATCTGATGTTGCTGCATGCTAATTACTTCACCCAGGAACCAAAGTCTAAGAACAGGGCACTAGATGAAAACAGGTGTTTCATAATGAATGGGAGGAACTGTGAGCAAGATTTTAGTAAAATACATTTCTAAAGAGGAGGCTGAACCCTTTTCCCTTTTAGAAATGTGGGCAGCAAATTCTGAAAACTCAGGAAGGAAGCAATCATTTATTTAAAAATTCTTTTCATACGTTCCTTTTCAAATCATGTTTGGCTTTTTATTTGCACTTCTGTTTGTACTTCAGGGGTCTGTCCTTTCAATTTGATGCCTATTTGCAGTACCTTGCCCAGGGTGAAGTAAATTCATTCAGTCTTAATTGCAGTCTCTTAAATGGTGTTTCTAAAGAGTTCGTAGCCTCCCTGTGGAAGGCCACTTTGTTGTTCAAGGAGTTCTAAGAGTGTGCTAACCATTGCCTTAGACCTCCCTGCTAGCATAAAAATGTTTCTGACAACAGCTGGGTAGCTAGCAGGACAGTTCAGGATTGCTGCCACCAGTTTCATCTATTAAAGGGATTTCGTGTTTTTCGAAATTTCTTCTGCATCTGTAAAGTTCACTTGTGCTGACCTGCCAGCCTGTTTATGGAAGAGCCGGCTGAGGATGGAAACTTGGAATAAACCAGAACAAGTTAACTGAGCTCATGCCGTGTGTTCTGTTGGCCTCACTACACAGTGTTTCATTTTCCTAAAGGTTTCTAAGGTGGAATTGTATACATATGCGCACAGCTAGTGTTCTGTCCCTTGGAAAGTTACTTGCCTGCCAATTTTTTTTTAAAGAAAACATGAAAAGAATAAAATCAAACATGAGATTTTAAGAAGGATTTAGAACTGTACACTTTTTCAAAACTTATTCCCCTTTAGTCATCCGACCACAGAATGTCAGAACACATATATTCCTCATTTTCCAAACAAGAATGTTTTAATTTAGAAAGCCATTATAAAGTAATCACAGCAGAAGCTTTTAAAGAACCTTTCTTTTTCCCTCTTTTAAGTGGGCTGAGGTAGAGGTGAGTTGAAAGCTGTGTGACATTTTCACTCTACCTTCAACATACTGATACGTAACTTTACAGACAGTAGTAAATGTCCGTACAGTATTAGTGTGCTAGGGTTGCCATGACAAAGTATCGCTGACTGGGTGGCTTCAGCAATAGAAATTTATTTTCTCACAGTCTGGACATTAGAAGTTCAAGATCAAGGTGTCAGCAGGGTTGGTTTCTGCTAAGGGCCTCTTTCTTTGGCTTGTAGATGGCCACCTTCTTTCTGTGCCCTCATGTGGTCTTTCTTCTGTGCACATACATGTTTATGTTCAAATTTTCTCTTATAAGGACACCCATCATACTGGATTAGGGCCCACCTATATGATCTCATTTTACCTCATTACATTTTTTTAAAAATTAAAAAAATTTTTTTAATAGATGGCATCTTGTTATATTGCCCAGGCTGGTCTTGAACTCCTGACCCCAAGCAATCTTTCTGCCTCAGCCTCCAGAGTAGCTGGGATTACAGACGGGAGCCACTGTACCTGGCTTTTTAATCACCTTTTTAAAGAACCTATATCCAAATATGGTTACATTCTGAGATACTGGGGGTTAGGACTTTAACGTACGCATGTGGTGGGGACACAGTTCAGGCCTTAGCAATGTCCTCAGAAGGTGTGTGTAAACCAGGATTCAGTAGCAATGTCCCATAACCACATTGTATCCATTGTCTTTTTTCTGATTTCTTCAATTTTACCTCTTACCAGATTAAGTCCTATTCCCTGCTCACCCCAACAATGTCATGTATTCATTGAATATGAATCGATTAAGGGGATGCACTGAAGGTGATTTTTCAGCAATGGGAATTAACCAGAGTCACTAGGCAGTACCACTTAGGAAGAGAAGCATAAAATATAAAGAGTATGCGGGATAAAATTACAAAATGGAGTATGTGAACATTATATTTCTAGCATAACTATGTAAGAAATAATTACCAGCGTCTTGTGATTGGAGCACCAAATGGAGTAATGCTGAGGAAAAAAACCAAAACTGCTTATCAAGATTCTAATTCCAATGTGGTCAGTAACTATGTATGTGCCACCTGATTGGTTTTATAATCTTCTTTGGGGTCTCTGAATGTGATACACTCTATTTGGAGAAATGTTTTGTTCCCAAGTGTCACTACATATATATTATTCCTTTTCTCTGGTTTTTCTGCCTCTGTGCTTTCATTGTCTTCGATGTGTTTGAAATCCAGCAGAGTGACATGTCTCTTCACAAAGACCTGCTAAAATAAGAAAGAAAATGAATAGAGATGCTAAAGAAAGACAGTGTTTAAACACCTGTCAAAGTAAAGCCAGAACAAGAATGTTCTTGCCAGAAAATGTAGCAGCTCCATTTGAGACGGGTTGGTAATTTGAAGATGATTCTTGTACGACTAACCACATTTGCATTCTAGCCCATACATTTTCAGCCACCTTGTAGGCTTCCAGCGGTGGCTTCCCCTCTCTTCTTAAGTTTCACAGAAAACTCTTAAGTGAGGTGGTCACTTTGGGTGGACCGCTCATCTTGTCACAAGATACGAAGGCAGTGCTTCGAAAGCACACCCTCCCTCCTTTTAGGTTCACTATTCCTTATTTTAAGTGGAACAGGTCCCTGGAGACCTTTAAGCACACAAGATTTGGATGAATCAGCATCTAGCCATTCTGAACCCTTTTGTAAAAAGACTGAAAATTCTCTCGTAACCTCAGAAATTATTAAATTTTATAGGCATCTCTTGGGCCAGGAGTTTCCTAGAAGTAAGTTAGAGCTTGAGATGGCTAAATACAAAGCACTTCCAAAAGGCTGCAGGCAAGACCTGATCCTTTTAGGCCCTAGTCTGAATCCAGATAATCACTGGCTGGGCATGAGGGTCTGGGTGCACAGAAACTCTTAGTCAAACCGCCACACCCATTACTTGTGACTTTCTTGTTAGGCTTTTGAGGAATCTTGCAGATTAGAATATGCTGAGCACTCAAGCTAAGGAAAGTTAAAAGTCATAGAACATTGTCCTTCTTCCAGGAGAGATTACTTCACTTGGATCCAAGACCCTACGTTAGAGTGTAAATTCTATATCCCAAGGCCCTAGAACTGAAGTCTTACTATATTCAGTGGACATAACTGATGAGGATTTAATTCATAATTACTTGTGGTTTTTCAGTGCGAGTTCCAACCTTATTTTTCTTGCTGGGTACTCTGGTGCTAGAGGCAAAGAGAAAGAAAAGTACAAGGTTCCTACTAGATCTTAAAAAGGGAAGGGCAGCATAAACAGAGGCCCCTTTGATAATGATTTCTTAGCCAGTTCAGTGGATAACAGTTTTCATAATCAGTAGTCCTCCAGGACATAGGCATCTACGTTGAATTTAAAGGTGGTCTTAATGTAAAGTGTCTGGGGTTCATGAAATCATAAAATGGACCTTTTTTTTTTTTGCTTTAGATTTTGACATTAGGCATATTTGGAAACAAGAGTAAAATGTAACTTCCTGTGTTTGGCAGCCATGGCAACACGTCTTATATAGTGCAGGCTTTTCCACAACCAAAAGGAACAACAACTTGTATTTCCCTAGATGTCCCGTAGACAGTGCCTAATCAGATTTCAACATGATTCACTGAGTGTCGTATTAATCAAGTAAGCAATCAGTCTTTTGAATGGTTTTTGTTTGTTTGTTGTTTTTTTTAATTTTTTATTTTTTGCAGGTGCAAGCGTAAAAATAAATTCAGCAACATCCCAGCTGGTGGGAAAGAGCCGAGTCCAACTCATAGCTGCTTGCTCTCATTCTTCATATGATGTCAACCTTGTTGCCTTGTTCCCTTCCTTAGTCCCCGGCATTTCTGCTATAGAATAATGATGATTTCCCTTGTGCGTCGGTTGGTCTCAGCAGCTCCCAGCAATTGTCTTGAGACCAATGGAGAATGCAGGTTATCTATTTTGGGTGGGTATACAGGATCTATTTTAGGAGATGTGTTTGTTTTCTTGGAGTCCTCTAGAAGACCAGGAAAATATTTTTCAAAGAAATTTTGCTGCCCCAGTTGGTCTGGATTATAAATAATCTACTTTCTGTTTTTATTCCCCTTAAAAACATTTTATCAGCCTTTCTTCCACTTGCTTACATGTAGTATCTGTATTAATCCCAGCCACAACCCGAATGGTGGGTTGTCCTACCCCATCCTATGGATGAGGACGAGACTCTGAAATGTTGAATTACCTTCTTTGCCTAAGGTTACCAGCTAGGAAGTGGAAGGACAGATGATTAAATTCAAATCTTTCTGATCCTAGAAGCCCATGTTTTTCCTCTGCAGTACTTATAGGTCCGTGTTTATATTAAAAATGGCTATTTCCTTTTTTAAAAGCAGAGCCATACTGGGGTGCCAAATAGCTAAAGAATTAAACCAAACCCATTTTCTTCTCTGTAAACTTTAGTGCAGAGGTACATAAATGTCAGCTGTCTCTCCATTTATTCCCCTGAGGATACTGGTCTAACAGGAGATATTCGATTCTAAGTTGAAAGGTGAGATAGGAGAGGAGGTGTGTTCTGTTTAGATTGGAATAAAAACTTGTTGCTGGTTGCCAATTTTAAAGGATGATCCCTAGTAATTGAACGGGTTACGTTGTAATGTCAGCTACCTGCCACCACAACACTGGGCCACTACCCAGCCTAGCTCTACCTTGTAGTTCTGCCAGTTTCTGACGTCTTTATTGAAAGCCTAAAGTATTGATACATAACTAAACATCTGTACTAATGTTGTAATATCAAACAGTTTAATTTTAGGTTAAAAAATAGTTTTATAGTTTTCTATATGGTTTCTTAGTTTTCTAAAGAGACTCAAATTCTTAAGTGTGATGCCTAAAAAGAATGGAAAAAACAAAAGCAATTTGGGTTTAGTTCCAGTTCAGTTAGATAATTTGCCTCGTTTCTTTGCCACGGAGCGAAATTGCCTTTCTAACTTCCTCAGTTGCGAAAAAGAAGATGGAGACTGAAGAAAAATCTGAGATGCTTAATTGGAGTGTTTAGGGAAAGGAGGAAATGTTAATTGAAGTAGATGCGGAGTAGCTGTTGGAGAAATTAATTTTCAGCACTCATCACTGTGTGAAAATAGTAACCCCTGAAAAGATTATTTTACACATAAATTCTTCCAACTGTTTTTCAATTATTTGCATTTGATGAATTGTCTCTAAATTATGTTGTAAGGAGCAAGGAAGTGTTTGCCTACCTGAAAAATGTGTCAGCAATGTCTGTACCATTCCTATGAGTGTTAATCATCCTTCCTGCTGGCTTTGATATTTTCCCAATTTCAAACGTTAGTGCTTATTATGTTATCATTCAAAATATTTGGAATTCTGCAGGAAGGCACTGTTGGAAACAATTTCCTCTGTGCGAAAAATCTAAAGACCTGTTAAAATAAATCATAGTCTAGTTAGGCCAGGCCTTTTGAATTATTGCCATGCATTTATCCACGACTTAGTTATTCATTTTATAAATATTTATGAAGGGCCTTCTGTGATCTAGGTACAGTATGGGGGCAACATCAGGAATAAAGCCAATTTGGTCCCTGACCTCAGGGGACTCCTAATCTAATGCGGAGGATTATTTTTTCTTCACATATTTGCTCCTCAAAGAGGCATTCTTTTTTTTTCCCTACTCACTTGATAAGAACTATTAAAAATTATCTTTATGGCTTCTGAAAAGTCAGTGAATTGCAACTAGCTACTTCTGAAGTTCAGTTATGGGCTTTTTCCCAGCACTCTAAAGCCCAGTCTACGTTAGATCCGAAAAGAATTTTGGAATAAGTTGGTTGGCTCGATGGCGCCCTAACTGGATTGGGAGGCTCTCTGGGTAGTATTCTACCCAAATCCTGCTGGTACAACTAACTTGTTTTCTGGAATGCTAGTTTAACACACGTGCCATTTTCAAGAAAGAAACCAAAATAAACATCTTGCAAGTGGGACATCCTCAATGAGTATGTTGGAGAGAAAAATATATAAAATCAACACTAAAGGAAACGTTATTATAAAAATTATTTTTTAAATAAACAACTAGTGGGATTGTTTCTCTCTCCCTCTCTCAAGAGAATTAGGTGTACAAACTAAGGAATGTTAATCCTTTGCTTTTCAGTGGCTTTTAAATGGTTTCTTGTTTAATTTGAACAGGATATTTCCACCTTTTAGGTGATGTTATGAAACTAGACTCAACCTCTGTAGCCCTCCAACAATTTTACCCTGAATTTTAACTCATAATTTGGAGATCATTTTTGTGCTACGCCTATAATGAGAACTAAGGCCGCAGTGTTGCAGCCTGAGCCCCCGGGGTCCCCTACAGCCCCTGCTCTCCGCACACCGTGTGTCTGTCTCTGGATGAGTGGTTGCTTGACTGACGTCAGCCTCCCTCATAAACCACCAGCCTCCTAAGGGCAGAGATCCGATCCATTTTTGCTCACCATTGTAGTTCCTTTTCCATAATAGCTGCTCAATAAATTGCGAATGAGTGCCTCCATCCCATGGTAAACACATTTTTCTACATCCGTGTCTTTTTTTTTTTTTTTTTTGAGACAGAGTCTCACTGTGTTGCCCGGGCTAGAGTGCCATGGCATCAGCCTAGCTCACAGCAACCTCAAACTCCTGGGCTTAAGCGATCCTCCTGCCTCAGCCTCCCGAGTAGCTGGGACTACAGGCATGCGCCACCATGCCCAGCTAATTTTTCCTATATATATATTAGTTGGCCAATTAATTTCTTTCTATTTTTAGTAGAGACAGGGGTCTCACTCTTGCTCTGGCTGGTCTCAAACTCCTGACCTCAAGCAATCCTCCCGCCTCGGCCTCCCAGAGTGCTAGGATTACAGACAAGAGCCTGCGCGCCCAGCCTACATCCGTATCTTTTTGTGGACTTCTCCTTCCTCCTGTTCCTTGGATTGTCTTCCCTGGTGACTCTCTTTAATGCAGACCCTGTTGTCCTTGAGCTCTCACACCACAGGTGGCATTGACGTTCCATTGGTTCCACAGTGCTATTTCCCACCCCTTTTGCTTTCCATATTGTGCATGTTCTCATTTGAGGTACTTGCCATCCTGCTGAGTTTTCCTTCACACTTCTTTGCTGCTGTCATCTCCTGACTTCCTGTTCATTGCCTCATATTCACCCGATGAGGTTCAGACCCTCCCTGTCCACCCCAAGTCTTGCCATTGCCCAAGGGAACTCTGTCCCCATGCAGCCTCCCTGCAGCTGGTGTGACATCCTGGCTGGCACAGTTCTGCAGCCCTTCCCTCCTGCAGCTTCAAACCCCCTGCCACCCTGACCCCCAGGCCCCCTATCCTCAGCCCGTAAACATGTTTGAGTGTCTTTCACACTTTGTGAATTTGAAACAAACAGCAAACAAAACTGTTTCCTCTGCTTGATCATTCTCAAACCCAAAAAAGTTCAAGGTTCTTTATTGTGCAAAGCCCGCTTGTTCCTAAATGTAATCATTCTCTAAGAGTTTACCCCTGGTCCTCGACAGCTGCTTTTGTTTGGAAGACTCCATCAAGCAACTTCAACTCCAACTTCTTGCTAGTATGCCAGTAGTGCATTTCTGACCGTCTGTTGGACATCTTCCCCTGAATGTCCTGCCAACACCTGAAATTCATGGTGTCCAAACACAAGCTGACGGTCTTTCCTCCAAGTCTTCTCTCCTCTTTGCATCCCACCACTCCCCTGTAGAGATTTGGGCCATGGAGTTCTCTGTGACTTCTCCAGGCAGTTCCTCAGACTCTTCTTCCCCTCATTGTCCCTTGGAGATGCATTTATCATTTTCAATCCCTTTTCATTGCTCCTGTCCAAGTTCAGATGCCTGGGTTGTTGCAGTCATCTCTTAACTGAACTATAAGTATATAAATCTGGGTGCCTTGGGAACTCTGTATGACTAGTTGATACAAATAAATTCTCCTCTGTGGGATATATCTCCCAGCATCCTGTTTTCCATTGTATACGCCTGCAGGTTTCATTTCTGCCTTTGGAAGATAGTCTAGAATGCTCCATGTGGCCATAGTCTGTCCACAGATACCAACCTTGGGGACTTGGTGTGACTGCCAGGCAACTGTTGGATGTACGCAGACAGGGTTAGTCACTTTCTATGTAGATTCTCAGGGCTGTTATGTATCCACTAGGCTTTTGACTTAAAGGTATTGATCCAGAGTTAATGTGCTATTTTAATAATACTTCTGGCACATTCGTCCTCTATGGGAAATTTTTCATAATTTTGTCTGAAGCAAAATGTTGCCACTTACTTAAAAATCGTGATATTTCATTGGATTTTATTTTACAATTTATATATAAGGCCTGCCAGCTCCTCCCCTAAAGTTCCATCTTCGAGCACATTCCCAGCATAAACAGGCTGATCGTTATCCTAACATGGGTGAGGTGAAGTTCTCTCTCACTTAGCAGATTATCCCATCAGGGATATATTGACTTTTTCCTCCTTTGCACAAACACAGCACACACTCTACACACCGCGACCTGCTCCGACTCCACACGCTGAGAGCTGTAGGAGATGGCTTGCCTCCAAGGGGAACAAGGGACCAGGTTGGTTGCCTCCTGCCTTGCTTTCATCCCTGTAGCAAACTTCTTGCTATTCCCGAGCAGAGTCATCCTGTCTATTCATCGAGAGAACCCTTTGCTTATCCAGGGAACAGTAGTATTCAAAACGTAAAATGCTTTTGTTTACATGAAAACTGATTTTCCATATTTGCACGGTGACCATTTTCCTACTCAATCAGAATTTCTTTAAACCCCAACTATGAACGACTTTATTTAATCTGTTAAATATCCTGTAGCAAGTCTAGGGGATGTTGTTCATGTCAGTGAATCAGAATGTCATACAGCTGCACAAACATACTCATGCTGCAGTCCTTTTGGCCACAGTTTAAACTCTGGAATTCTCCGTCAGTGTTTGCAGGCAGATGGAAGTCTTTAGGAGCTTTACCCTTTGGGAATTTTAAAAATAAGGGCTGCCTCTGTTAGAAAAACAAGCTTAAAAATTGATAATATCAAATTTCTAAAATTAATATTATGGTAAATAAGGATTCTGTACAATCAAATGATTATAGTCAATATAAAAAGAGTACACCCTGCCTACAACTAGCATGCAATTAACTGCAGTGACATTGGATATTGTTTTAGAGAGCAAAACAATACCTGCCCTAATTCTTTGGATAGTCCAAGCTGGTGATTGGGGTAGAATTGAGTTATTGTTCATTAGGGTTTATGTCTTGCCTTCTCTTAAAATAGAGATCTACTCCCACCCACTACTCTCCTCCCCATTTGTACAAAGGACACTGGAGGGGTTTAAATCCTGCTCCCCAGCTGTGTGACCTTGGACAAGTTGCTTGGTTTCTCTGGGCTTCAACTGCCTCATCTATAAAATGGGAACAGTAATACCGTCTACTTCACAGGGTTGTGGTGATGATTGACAAAGCAATATTCATAAAGCACTTAGAACAGGTCTTACTGTGACCTATAAGATTGATATACTCAGCAGAAAGCCATAGGAAGAATCATAGAATTTTTAAAGTCGGAAGGAGCCTAGTGATCATTTAACCTGGTCTCCTAATTTTAGCAATGAGAATGTGGAGTCTTTGCTCAAGGTCACAGGGCTGGTTAAGTAGCAGAGTTGGATCTAGGATCTGGCTCTCTTCTTGGCTTACAATTCACCATTCCCATTGTGTGGTCAAAACCCAGAACAATAACTTAGATTTATTGCCTATCCTAATTGTGCAGTGTCCTCTTTGCCTCTTGTTTTATAGAGTCGTAACTGCTATTTTAGAGCTACTAGGAGGTATTGCTGGTTCAGTATGAGTTTAGCAATCATATTCTGATGAAGGCAGCCAGTTGGAGTGGGAGATAAGCCCTGATCAGGAATCAGATGACGTAGGCTCCTGTCTTTGCCACTAGGTATCAATTTGGGAAAGCACATAGCCTTCTTGGGCCTCAGTTTCCTCATATGTAGGGCTTTTGTACATACATAGGATAATGCGGAAGTATTAAACATGATTGTTGCCCGTGATTGATAACATGTTGATAACATGATAACATGGTTGTAACTCAGTGCTTCTGTAAATTACATTGCTCAGAACTGCTGAGTGCTCTAATATGCGGAGTAGGAATATATATTAAACTGTCCTTTTTTTTTTTTTTTTTTTACAGATGATAAACTGCTTCTCCACCTTTAATCTTGCTTAGGTGAACTTCTATTTTAGCAAGCTTTTAGGGCAACCTCAAAAGATGGTAGAAAAGTAGATTAGCTTTCCCAGACCCTAGTAAAGGGAAGGTGATATTATTTACATTTTCCAGATAAAGGAAGTGGTAATGATCTCCTTTCTTGAAAGAAGAAGTGTGCATAAAGCTCACCATCTTCAGGTACTCTGTCATCTTGCTAAGATGGCATGTTTTGATTTTGTAACTAAGGTAGCTTTGCTTTGAAATGAATCTCGCAGATGTTCAGTGAAAAGAAAGAGTCAAAAGAGTATGTTGTGTGAGTCCACTTAGTGAAAGTTCAAGAACAGGTGAAAGAAATCAGTGGTGATGGACATTGAAAGAGCAGTGATTGGGGAAAGGGAGGGAAATGGTGGGCATTGATTGGGAAGAAGCAGAAGGAAGCTTTCTGGGGCCTGGAAGTGATCTCTGCCTTGGTCTGAATGGGGATTGCCTGTACAAAATCATTTACTTTCTTTCTGTATGTCTACCTTGAAAATCTTTTCGGAAAATGATCCGTAGCATTAATTTTAATGACAGTAGGAAATACTGATCTTAATCCCAAGTCCCTTTAAATAATGTTATAGTTTCTTTCAAGTGACAGAGGAGTGGAAATTGGCAAATCAGGAGGCAAGTACAAATAGAAGCAAAATAACAGCAATCTTCTTCCAGAGGGGACTAAAATTCTTTTATTATGCTCTATTGTAGTAATGTTTTCACATTTTATTTTATTTTTCTTTAAATTTAATTTAATGTCATGTTTACATTCTCTTCTCTTACTCTTGGGGAACTAAAAAGATAATGGCTAAATAATTTTTGAAATATTTTAGTTATGATTATTACCTTAAGGCTGATTATTTGTTTTAAGGAAATATCAACTGATGAAAAGCAATTTTCTTTTGAACTAAGATCTTTTCTAAGTCTAAAATTCTATTATTCTCAGATTTGTAAATGGTAGAATACATTTATCTATAGAAAGTTCAAAAATATTCTCATTCCTTTTTTAAAAAAATTCACATTTAACCATTTCATATGCTCCAGGACATGACTTTATAAATGTGTTTTAGTTTTTTGCCATAAATATATATCGTAGGTCTATGCTGAGCACAACACTGGCAATGGGAAAATTTTTCTTGGTCTAACTTTAAAAGGTCAGCCATTCTTGATTTTTTTCACTACTAAGCTTAGCATGGGTATGTGCGTGCGTGCGTGCGTGTGTGTTGGGGGTATGTTTGGAATCACTTTTCTCTGTATGGTCTCACAGTAACTGAGGATGAATACTTCTTAATGCCTTGCTGCAACTGAGCCCATTGGCGTAGCATTTTGCAAGATGTTTAATACTACTTATCTTATTTGGGTCCATCATGTGCTAAAAAGGGTTGAAATAGCAATTTTATGACCCGTAAGTATTCTCTTAATGATAAAATACTGGGAATGGAAAGTATTAATAAAGGGAGATTTTAGAAGAAAGATGCCAATTCTGAGGCATATTACTTTCCAAAACTCCTTCAAGTAGAAATCTTCAGAGTTGGTAAAAGACAGTGCCCACTGAGGTCTCTTAGCCTCCAGCAATCAATTAAATCAATTAATCTTAATCCTCATTTACCTCCATGCTAGCTAATGCCACATTTAAAAATATAAATTTTACTTTAGAATAGCTTTAGATTTGCAGAAAAATTTAAAGAAATAATACAAAGAGTTCTCATATACTCCCAATTTCCTTTTTCCTATTGTTAATATCTTATATCAGTATAATACATCTATTACAACCAAGGAACCAGCACTGGTTTATTCCTATTAACTAAACTCCACAGTTTATCAGAACTTCACTAGTTTTTCCCTAATGTCTTTTTTTGTTGTTGTTCTGGAATTCCATCAAGATGTCATGTTACATTCAGTCATCACATCTCCTTAGCTTCCTCTGGTCTGACAGTACTTCAGACTTATTTTGTTTTTAAGTGACCTTGACAGTTTTGAGATGTCCTGGCCAGGCATTTTGGAGATGTTGCTCCATTTGGTTTTGTCTGATGTTTCCCGGGGTGACAATGGGGTTGTGGGTTTTGAAGTACCATTCTTGTTATATCATATCGTGTCAAGGGTACATACTGTCCATACAACTTATCTCTGATTATGTCCACCGTGACCACCTGGCTGAGGTTGTATTTGTTAGAATCTCCACCGTAGAGCCCCTCCTTCCCTCCCTCTTTCCACACTGCAATCTTGGGAACAAAGTTACCACGTGTAGCCCACATTGAAGCAGTGGGGAGTGACACTCCATCCCCTTGAGAGGGGAGTATTGATATCAATTATTTGGTGTTCTGTGCAGATTTATCTCTTCTCTCACATTTATTTATTTGTTTAGTACTTATCAGTTTGGATTCATGGGTGTTTATTTTATACTTTGGCTTATTATCCAATACTATATTATTTATTTTGTTGCTCCGATTGTTCCAGCTTTGGCCTTTGTAAACTCTTTGAGTGGGCTCCTGGTGTCCCTTTTAACCCATGCTGATTCATTTGTTTTTTGAGCACTTTCTCACTCGCTGGCACTAGACAGTGCTGCAAGGCTCATCTCGTGTTTTCCCTGCCCCAGCCGTGGAAGCAGCCATTTCTCTAAGGAGATCTGGTTCCTTTGATTAGAGAGTGCTATTAGAAACAAAGATCTGAGCACTGGGTGTGCATGTTGCTGCTGGGGTGTCATTGCTTCTAGGACCTCTGAGAAGACAGAGCTAGGAAATACGTGTGTGTATACGATAGTTCAAAGCTGCACGTGTATACACCCATGTCTGTACTTTATCTGTTGACCTATTGACCTGGCCAAACATGGGTCCATAGAGATGTCTCCAACTCTGATTGGTGCCATATAAATTCTTTAACTTTACCTCCTTGTTTATTTATTAATAGAACCTCTCTTAAACCACCAGAAAACTTGGCTCTCACCATCCGCTATCTGTTCCACATACTTGTTTGATCCCAGCATGCATGTATAGCAGTTTCAGAATTTTTAACCTATACCCCATGCAGTACCACACATTTTGATTCTTCTGTTCTTTTTCTCTTCCTCTCCACTGGCCATTCATCTTACCTTCTTACAGGAAGAGATTTGACCCAACCGAGTGTAAACTGATTTGCAAGAGAGTAAGGAGCTCCTTTAGACAACTTAAGATAAGGATAGTCACTTGGCCACCTTAGAAACCATGATCCAATCTCATTTGTGATGGCTCATACTACCAGTGTACTCTGGCTCTATCATTTTCTTACTTCTCTGCCCAGAAATTATACATATTCCCTTTTGTATGATAGCACACATCTTAAGCTGTTGTTTCATTCGAGAGAGAGATTGCTTATGTTGTAAATATAGGAAAGAAAGTTATATCTTCCCTAAGCACTGTTCCCATATTTCTTTGCCGTAGTTCTGTGGCCATTATAAAGGCAGAATTATAATGGAAATAGAAAAACTGTAATAGAAATAAAAATATATAATATTGTCTAAGCATAATAAATTACAAAGGCACAAAGAAAACAGCCCAGAAAACATAATTTAAGGAAATAAATGTTGGTAAGCTTGTTTTTTTTCACTTCCTTAAAGCATACACAGCAGAGTGTTATCAAAGAATTATTTATACACGATTTCTCTATAATTGTTTTTGTTATTACTTGGCTTCAAAAATGTATTCTCATTGACCTTCAGATATTTAAGGGTATTTGGAGGAAAAC
Source organism: Mirza zaza (assembly GCA_008750895.1). NCBI lineage: Eukaryota > Metazoa > Chordata > Mammalia > Primates > Cheirogaleidae > Mirza > Mirza zaza. The sequence continues at coordinate 71,420 of VSMD01042562.1, forward strand.
TGAGACTATCTTTACCATTGCTTTGTTTTCACATGGCAGCTGTCAATTTGTGTGGAATCAAAACCAGAAGTTCTTTTACTACGATTCTTTTCTAAATGATCTTTCAGTTACAAAGTTGTGCAGTGGAATACTATGCCACATCTGTCTTACTTTCTCAGTGACTGAAATGATTCTGTGTGGGGAACAAAATGGATCTCTAAAATGTCATAGAACTATTAAATATTATAAAAATACTACAAACTCTCATATTAAGGAGATTGAAATTTTCTAAGAATGCCTGTCATTCAGTTCTCAGATCTCAAAAGGGAAGACTGTTCAAACCTATAATTATTTTATATGATAACTATCTAGTCATATTTATTTTTGGCATATATGGTCTCATTTGCACAGGTATTGCCTAACTGATAAATTTCTGTTTAAATGAAAAAATAAAACCTTCATGTATTCTCTGAATTTTTACCAGATGGTGGTATGGGGAAGTGGGGAAGTTCTCTTAGGTGTGGGTTTGTTTCATTGGGAAGATGGACTGAGCTATGTCATTTAAAATGTTTATATTCAAATGGTTAATGACTATTTCTCAAGATATGCTTTATTTTGTTTTAGACAGGGTCTTGCACAGGCTGGCGTACAGTGACACGATCATAGCTCACTGTAATCTCAAACTACTGGGCTCAGCCGATCCTCCTGTCTCAGCCTCCTGAGTAGCTAGGACTGCAAGCACGTGCCACCATGCCTGGCTAACGTTATTTTTTAAGAGATGGAATCTCACTGTGTTGCCCAGGCTGGTCTCAAACTCTTGAATATATGCTATATTTTAAAATGTAGATTTCAAGTATGAAAAGAAAAGTTCTGACGGATGATGGGTTACTCTTAATAACATGACAGTAGGTAAAAATTAACATTGAAAACAATCAGGAAATTTCAACTTTCACGTGGAATTTATCTACCAATTTGTTCTTATCTGCATGTAAATGCAAAATACACTAGACTTTGAATGAATTTATAGAAAATTTTAAGTGGCTTCTGATGGCAAATTGGTCCCAAAGAAAAATTATAGACATATCAATGGCACTGCTGGCATCCTGGTTTTCTGGAGGAAAGAGTATTCTGCTCATATGACTCAAAAGCGGGTGACAGTTCTCTTCACATTCATGATTTAAGAGAAGTACAATGGCAGTTTGGCCAACTGTCCCAACATATGGTTTCTAATTGCAAGTGTGGTTTATGATAGGAAAAAATAGACTGTGCTTCATTGGTTCAGATGGAAAGCAGGGTTTTTTTATGGAGTGTCAGGGAACTAGATATGTGGGTTAGGAGATAAAGATCCCACTCCATTGTAAAAAAATGAGAACTAGTTGTGTGTCTGTAGCCAGAGAGATGAATTGAGATGGAAACTTTAGTTCCTATGTTTGTAATAGCCTTTTATATTTTGCAACATTTAAATTGTTCAAAAGCAAGCCCTTCCTTAAAAGTTCAGCATAAAGTCTCCGTGAAGAAGAAAAACCATTCACTCAGTTCCTCACTGGGTTTGCCCCTTAGTTCAGGGAAGGCACCTGGACAGCAATAGAAGGGAAGTAATTACTTTACTTCTTTACTCTGGCTTAGCTTCAAAATCAGCCTATCCCCTGTACCTCTACATGTGCTATAGCTCAAAGGAACCACTTAGAGAAGTATTAGTCAATGCAGGATTTGCATCTCCAATTTAGCCTAGCAGTGCACAGCCTTTGTGTATCTCTGCTCAGATAGCCCCTGGAATTAGAGTAGACTTTACCAGTGGGAGGAATGGGATTCATCTGTACTTGTTTGGAAGAAGAACTCATGAAGATTTAGGAGTTGGCATCTGTTGGTTATCTATTTTTAAAATTCATTTTGAGATTTTCCTGGTTCTTGGTGTGTCAAGTGATTTTTGATTGAAACTTGGATATTTCTATTATTTTATGTGACTCTAGATCTTTTTGAAACATTTTGTTTTAATTGACTTTGTTTGATACCTCTGTAGCAGGGGAAGCAGTGGGTGCCACCTCGTCACTCCCACATGGAGGTAGGAATCCTGGTTCTTCACTTGTCCTCTGTTAACACACTGTGTGTATGTCTGGGTGTCCTTGTCACTGCTGAGTATGGGTGGAATTTCCAGCTCCCTACATGGTCTCCCTGACATTAAGTGGCCTTGTTCTGGTGGGCAGTGGCTTGACACTGTCTCTGTACTGGGGGCAGGGAGAGACACCTGGTTATTGCTGAGGAGGGGTGGACACCCAGACTTCCTACATGGTCTCCACTGGTAATATGGAAGATGCTTCATTGTCAGCTGCCAGGCATAAAGGTCCTGGCTCTCTACTTAGTCTTCTCTGACGCCAATCTAGCAGGGGTGTTAGGGGTACTTGTTCAAGCCTCATGAGGGTAGAAGTCTAGTATCTCCACTCAGCCTTCGCTGGTGTAGGTGGTCACAGTTTCCTCTGTGGTGTTTGGCTGGAGTAGAACAGTTACTGTCTAAAAGTTTTCTGTCTTGCTGTTTTGCCCCTTTCCTGGTCCTGTGGCTAGAGAGAGCAGACTTTTGCTGAGGCTTTTTTGCTCTCTGCCTATGGGCATTTCTGGGTTCCTGACTTCCATGCTTGTTGGTGTTCCCAGGGTTCTGACTTCTGCTGCTGCAAGTCTGGAATATTTGAGGCAAAAAAAACCCAAAAACCCGAGGATGTCACCACCATGTTGTTTCTTAGGTTCTGAAGTCCCAGACTGGTCTTACTTTCCCTCACTTTACAAAGTCTTTTTATATTTATTTTATATATAACATCCAGGGTTTTGTTGTTTTTTAAGTTGAATTTAGCAAAAGGGAGATGAAAAAATAAGTCTACACCATCTTCCCCGAAGCAGAAGTCCTTGCTCTTCAAGTTTTGGTTTTATTTGTTCTTTTTTCTCCCAATATTATATGATGAAAGTTTAAAAAATACAGAGAAGATGAAAGAATTATATTCACCACCCCCCATATCTATCACTTGGATTCAACACTTACCAATTTTACTTTATTGCATATTTATCCATCTGTCCAGTCCATCTATCTGTCCATTTGTAATTTTTGATGGACATCAGTACATTTCGCCCCTAAACACTTCAGCATGCCTATCATTAATTAGACTTCACTCTTTGTTTATTTTATATAAAGTGAAATGCACAAAATCACAACTACCATTTGATAAGTTTTGTATAATCCCACCATTAAAGAGATAATTTTCATCACCCCCAGAATTTCCCTCAAGCCTCTTCTCATTTAATTCTTACCTCCCTTTCCCTCCAAGAAACTACTGCTTTGATTTTTTCTTCTTCCTCCTCTTTCTCCTTCTCCTCCATCCTCTTCTTCCTCTTTTTCCTCTTCTTGCCATAAATTCATTTTGCCTATTTTAGAACTTCCTATAAATAGAACCACACAGTATGTAATCTTTTCTGTATGACTTTTTCAGCACAATATTTTTGAGCTGCATCCATGTTGTTGTGTGTATCAATGGCTCTTTTTTATTATTATTATTGCTACAAGCTGTTTCATTGAGTGCATAATACCATACTTTATTCACTCTGGCCTGCTTCCAGTTCTTTGCTATTCAAAAGTTGGGGTAATATAAGTCATTGCTGTCTCCCCTCTGTTTGGAACATAGTGCAAAACAACTGAAGATTTTGTACCTTTCTTCTGGTTAATAAAACGATAAAGGTGTACAAAGCTATGTTTTTAACACACAGAATACGCAACATTTTCCAGATATTTCTTGTTGTTAGTGATAGCTATCCATTTATTTGAAGCTGAAAACTTTGTAATAGAGTCAAAAGATAGCTTTAGCATTGTAAAAATAGAATTTAGCTTCTTGGCACCAAATTGTATTTTGCGAAGGAGAAACCATGGTTTTAACTACACCATAACTGTAATATTCATTACTGAGAATGCCGAACTAGCCTCTGGAGGAACATCCTATTTCAGGAATACTTAGAATACTCAATTTCTGCACAAAATATTGATGTGCTTGTTGCAGATGGATTCAGCTGTGTTTCACAGACCCTTTTGTGTCTGGCCCCACCTATTATGTAAGTGTTTTGCTTCTTTTCTCTTTCCCCAAAATGATTTCCTAAGGGAACTATAATGTCTGATTGATTGATTGATTTACTGATGGATACCAGGGGAGTCCTACCAGTTGTGAAATGGGACAAAATAAACTTTATATGTGATTCATGAGAAGTGGGTATGCTTACTGTTAACAGTCCAGCAAAAAATAGATGATGTCGTTTCCAAATTTTATTATAACCTTTCTCTGACTTTATTTTTCTTTATACAGTTGACGGACTGGACAAAGCATCTATAGCAAACTCAGATGGCCCCACAGCAGGTTCCCAAACACCTCCCTTCAAGAGAAAGGGGAAATTGTCCACCATCGGGAAAATCTTTAAACCTTGGAAATGGAGGAAAAAGAAGACAAGCGACAAATTTAGAGAAACCTCAGCAGGTATGAGTGCCATATCTTTGTTACAGGATATCGTAAGGTAGAAAATTATGTTTTGTAAGGTTTCTTTTTTTTTTTCTTTTTCAAAAAAAAGTTGTGTGTTTTAAATGAAATTATTTCATTTAAGGATGAAACAATTCAAGAGCTCTGATTTGCCCTTTTTTTGTACTGACTTTGGCTTTCTAATATATTCTTAGTTTTAAATTTATATAGAAAACTGATGTATGAGGAGGGGCAGGTGAAATAGTGAAAAATTAGAAGAGGAAATGTTACCCATCAACACTGTGGCTGTAAGCATCCACTTTGTCATGTGCATATCTATCTAGCGCTAGTAGCACAGTCTTATTTATTAATTAAAACTTTTTAAAAAATGTATTTTTGATGTATTTGTTCTATGAATAAGATTGAAATGGCTATATGAAAGAAAAGTGTTGCTGTGTTTAATTTTAAATTTCCATCGTATCTTCAGGACAAATAAATGGTCTGTGTCTTAGGAGATCCGTAACCCTATTGGTGTAAAAATTTTTGATTGTTAATTTAAGTTGTGGATTTGTTAAACCTTAAGAAGTGCATTGTGGAATGCCTTTCATATGGACTCATGGAGGAAGTTGGCTTTAAATCTCAGGCTAGGATTAAGCCCAATTTAAACTAGTGCCAATGTCAGTGGTGTTTTATTTAAGATAGAAAAACATTTCTCTTTTTAGTAAGTTCAACATTCTCCATGATTACTGTTCAAAACAATCCCTCATCAAAATCCCTCATTGTACCAGTGTATATTGTCAGCGTGTATACTGGGTCGCCGAGCATATTGTATTGGTCTGTGCTAAGATAGAGCTGACCTTTCTTTCTAGAACTGTGAAATGAAATAGAAAATCCTAAACACAATGTAAGGGTATGGAATAGGGAAAATTGTCTCTGATGCATTTGCAGCTATATTATTTCTTTGAGCATCTCAGATTTAACAAGAAACAATGATAAGCTATCCGGGCTTTATTTCAAAATAATCATGGAGGAGTGGTGAGATAGGTAAGAGTGTAGATGAAAGAAGATTGGCAGTGAGCTGATAATTGTTTAAGCTGGGCAATGGCTACATGAGGTTTATTATTCTCATCTCATCTCCCTACTTATAAATATTAGAAATTTTCCAAAATAAAAAGATAGAAAAAGAAGAGAGACTTGGCTTATGGGACGGATGCTCTTCATTGCCTAATTAGCTTCCTGAGTTAGGAGGCAGTGGGCAGTGGGGGACAGAGTGTTGAGTGTTGTGCTGAGTGGTGTTCTTGCCACCAAGGTGCTGAGTGACCTTGCGCAAGTCAGATCAGCCTCTGAGCTTTGATTTCCTTGTCTACAAAATCAGGGAGTTGAATGAGCTGAATTTTAAGGTGCTTCAGTTCCAGATTCTGTTGTTGGTCTTCAGGGAGACCCTTGATCCTTCCAATCCTTGGCTGGGCATCTTGTTTTCCTTTGTTCTTCGGCTGTGTTTAATAAAACTACACTGGCCTTCTTAAGTTCCTCCATCTCGTGTTTCCCTAAGCATTGGAAGCATCTGGTTCCTCGAGTTACCATGACTACAGAGCTGGGAGTAGGGCTCCAGACAGTAGCATTAAGAAGATAATGAGAAGAGAGGATAGAAAGTCTCTTCACTTGTCTCTCTTGCCCTTTACCTGAATCTGAGCTACTCACTTTTGTCTCCTTAAAGGAGAGAAGACATCTACAAAGAACTTCCCCATTCTCTTTCGTTGTCACCTTGTTTTAAATATTTTAACAGTAGGGTGGCTGTAACACATTTCCACCAACTCTGAACATTTACGAATAGTCCTTTTAAACAGCATTTAAGTGTTATTTTATGTTATCCTGTGTTTATTCAGATCGAGGATGGTCTGTCCTTCTTTGTATTCTGTTTCCTTTTCTAATTCACACAGGATTTTATGTAAGTGTAGCTCTAAGAAGTTATTTGTGGATATTTAACATTGCTGGTTCCTAAGGACGACCAAACTACACCAAAAACCTGAAAAGTTATTTAATGTCTCCTTGGCCTATTTTTTTTTCCATTATAATTGCTACATAATAGAATAAAAACAAGCCAAGTACATGTATTAACCATCTTTTGTGAATTTCTGTGCTACATTTACATGTAATCATTTGTTTTAAATCCACATGCCTAATGTTTTATTTGAACTTCATAAGATGTCATGCAATGTCCTGTTATAAAGTATTTCACTGTCTCCTTATTGTGTGTATTTATTTAAAGACATATCTTTTTTTGCCAAGATATGTGGAATATATAAGTAAAGCTTAAAACAAAGGCATAAAATGGTGTATCACATATTAGTGTTCTTCACATTGAAGAAAGACGTCCTGTCTAGAAGAAAACTGATGGGATTTGGAAATAACCAAGAGAAATGTTATTTTCTTCTTTAAAAAATTATCTCAAACTGAAATCGAGCTGTTTGGATATAATCAAGGCCATATGCAGTCTGGCAATTAATGAAGGACACCTTAGGCTAGACCCACAATATCTTGGGGTTGGAAAGAAGGTGCATTTCTTCTGAGAAAGTGACTCTTTTATGTTTGTCCTTCTCTTAAACTCCTGTCTTGATGTGCACGTTGACGTGAATCTTAACTGAGTTCCACTACGCAGTGAGTAATACCACTTTTCCTAGTGTGGATTTTTGTTGTAGGAATTTTTAATTGGTAGGAGATAGGACACAACACTAATTTATTGATACCATTGAAATACTATGTTTCCTATTCTGGTGGAAGGTAAGAAGGGTCCCATCCTTGGCCTGTTTGGGTGGTCCTTGAGTCAACTATATTTCTGAATGTTCCATATCAGCCTGTAGGGCATCTTGTCCTGTAAGACAGAGTGGCTTGTGTCCGACTTCTAGTTCTCTGGCCTTGTTTTAAAGCAGAAAATTACTGGTATCTTTGACTCTGTTGAGGCTGTTCAGTGTCTGGCAGTTAAGGTTCTAGGGCAGGAGGATGTCCCTCATTGCCATCTACTTTCCCTAGGTACCCGTCTTCATTGCTTTGCCTCTCCTCTCCTTCAGTCCATCTAATCTCTAATTCTATCCCTTCCTTATCTCTGGAATTCAAAATCTCACTTAATAACCTTCTCCCCTGACATAATCACTTCTTCTTGTTTTGCTTTGTTTTGATTTGATTTGATTTGTGTTTTGAGGGGTGAGGTTTCTTCATTTGGATATTTATATATGCTCGCATCTCCCCAAAGCTAGAAGCATAAACAAACACCCCACCTAAACACAGTTATTCCTCTCACTTCTGCATAGTCCGTTACCATCAAGACCAAACTTATTGAAAATCCAACCTATGTCTGCTGCTTCCACATTCTCCTCTCACTCTCATTGTTTTTGCCCACTGTGGTCCATCCCCGCATCCCACACTCACCGAGGGGCTGCTCCAAGCCTCCTTATCGTTAAATTTAGTGTCATTCTCTCATTTTCATCCATTCCAGTCTCTTCTGATCGTTCTTTCCTGATTTACAAAATACTTCCTTCTAGGTTTACAAAAGCTGTCATTACCTTGATTGTCTTTGACTTTTCTTTCTCTCTCTTGCCTCCTCCCTTCCCCTTTGCATCACCGCTGACTCCCTGAGGGAAGTTTGCTACATGCCTCAGCCCTTCTCTCTGAGTGTGGCCTTCTGCTCAATCCCCACATCTCTCAGACTGGCCCACGCCCTGGCACATCTACCCAGGCAGCTGATGGGCAGCACTACCTAGCCATGTGTTGTCTCAAAATCCATTCATACAGTCTACGTATATCCACATAGAAGACATGCTACCTGCCAGGCACTGTTCTGGAAGCCCTGTGTTCTGCAGCAGATACGCAAGCAAGGTTCCTGTCCGCATGGAGTTTTCATCCTAGCCAGGCAAGGTACTGAGAAATGCTATGAATGGACACCAGGAGTGAAGGAAGAGGGAGTGGAAAAGTACTATATAGAAATGCTTTCCACCAAAACAGATCCTCTGCCAACCCCAGCTATCCTTGTTAGTGTAGACATGACTTTCTCTGGCATCCAGACTTTGACTCATGGGATCTCTCACCATCTTCAACATTCAACCAGTTCTTAAAACATTTGATTTATTTTCTCCTTGTGCGGGGTCTTTAACATTAGCCTGTCTTCTTAATCCCCTTTGTCCAGTCCTTATCGCCATGTCTCAACTACTGCAGTGTAGCCTTTTTGCTATACTTAGGTATTTGCAGCTGGCTGTAGAAAGTCCAGAGTGCTAGAGAAGGCAGGGCGAGGCTGGGTTCTGGCAGTAAACCTACCTATGAGGGGAACTTGACCTAGCTGGTGAGGTAGATGGAAGAGGGTCAGGATGGCACAGGTTGTCGTGAACTCGGTGGTAACATCTTCACAAATCTCAAGCCAGCCAAATAGAGTAATGGGTACTTCACAACAAAATGACACATGTTCCAACAGGTAGGGTAGAATCACAGGGCATACAGGTGAGTGATACTGAGAAATTCAGGCAGGCCTCAGTAACCAGGGTGTTCTTTACTCAGGTAGGAGTATGTGGGTAGGGCAGGTAGTGCTTTATCTTGGGGAACAGACAGATTCAAACATCCTTTTTTAAGGAACCCCATCCTTTTTTAAGGAATAAGGGAATAGAGCTGGTAACTAGCAGCTCTATTTTGGAACTTACCAAAAGTCTTGAGACAGAGACTTGCTATATAAAGTGGAACCCAGGGAGTGGATTTGGGGAAGGGGTCTTCTAAGACCCCATACCTCTGGTGCTAGAGCCACTGTGGCCAGATGGCACAGCCCCAGAGCTGGGTGGGCAGAGAGTTGAGGGTTTGCTATGGGTGGCAGCAGCAACCCCAGACGTGTGGATCCAAGAACATAGGTGGGCAGAGCACCCATCTCTCCCTTCACCCCTCTAGATCCTCCTGGGCACCATGGTGAGGGAATATTCCTTGGATGGAACTTCGATGGTGTCACTTCTTGCCTCGAAAGTGTGACTGATCCCCATATTGTTTCCTGATGAATTCCAGACTCCTCAACTCTCTTTGATTTAACTAAACTGACCTCACCTACCTTGTATTTCTCTCTTAGTCCACATCCCTGGGACTTCAGTCACACTGGGTCACCCACTGAGCTTCTGGGTCCCCTGGCTTTTCTTCCTGCCTTTCCCTTTTCCTCTGAGCACTTCCTTCGAATGGCTACACCTGTTGAAATACTAGCAACCATTCAAGGCTCAGTGACATATCTCTTCTCTCTAAAGATATTCTTGACTTTGATTCTGTAGCATCTGAGTAGGAGCCTCCTTGCTTTGCTTGTACTCCTGTTAGGATGTGTATTTTTTGACTTTTTTTTTCTAGTTGAAGTGTCTTATGCTCCTAATTGACTGTGTAAAGTACTTAAGGGCAGAGACTATCTCACTCATCTTTGCTCCACTTCATATGGGTGCTTTATATAAGAACCTGAACCTGAGATGTACTCAAAAAATATGCCTTGAATGGCTTATTTATTGAATATCCACTATAACAAAGAATGTAGTACTGGGTGCTTTAGGACTATATGGAAGAAACTGAAGATTAAAAAAATATCATGATGAAAAGAAAAAGACATCAAATTAAAATACTAGCCAAAACCATATACTTCTCAATTATAACCATGTACATCTATTAAGAAGCTAATAAAATAGAGAAAATTTCCCTTTCCTTTATTTTGCCCTTATTTAAGAGTAAGTTATACTCCTAAATAAAGAGAATCAAAGAAGCTTATTTTCATTCAAATTGTGATTTTTTTTTTCACGTTGTTAGTAATGAGAAAGGAATGCCTGTCTAGATATTTAAGTAACGTTGTTACCTAAAGTGTCAGCATTCTAGGAATCAAACTAACTTGTAGAGAGGCATCTGGGGAAAACCTTAATTTACTTAAGGGATTCTGCATTCCCTAGTAATAATGATGATGGCTAATTTTTATTGAATGCTGTTATGTACCAGTTTCTACTCCAAGAACTTTATTCATATTAACTCATTGAATCATCAAAGCAACCTTATGAACTGTGACCTTTCAGTGCTCCTCTTATCCCAGCTCTTCCAGTGACAAGATTGGGGCCAGAAAATTCAGGTGATTTCCCAAGAAAACACACCTGGTAGGAGGCGAAGGCCATATTTGAATAAGGTGCCTTAGTTAGTACTTCTGAGCATTATACTGTATTGCATCTCTAAAAGACAATTTCCTACCCAGAGCAGTGAGAATCAATCATTAAAAGGTGATTCTAATGCATGGATTTGCTTCATACACTAGTTTTCACCGTAAGAAGGATTTGGTCTGAAGAATTATTTTGGCTCTACTTGACTGGCCTGATTTTAGTAGTGTACATGTAGAAAAATGTTTGGCAGGGATCAAAGTTATGTTTGGTCTTATTAAGCGATAATATTCTCTGTAACCATAGAGACATAATATCGCTACTTGGGATTATTTTTCATATCTAGAAAGTAGGGCAAAATTAAAGGATTTGTCCAAGGTGATATTTGCTAAGGACTACTCTGATGGCCTTTATAAATGACAGCATTTTGATTTTACCTATCTCATTCCACTAAAAAGTTGGAAATGCTTTTATGTATTATTCAACTTCACATCATATTGGGGAAGGAGAGGGAATCTCTTCCTTTTACCAATTTACTATAGCAGAGAAAAGTTGCATAACCAGCCAAAGGCCACATAGCACATCCAGGTCTGTGGATCCAATTCCAAGGACATCTAATTCCAAGCAAGGAACTGGAATAGGGAATTTGGGGCGAGGTTACAGTTTAAAATAGGGTGGTCAGGGAAAGTTTACTGGGAAGGCAACATCTGAGCAAAGGCAGGAAGGAGGAAGGGAAGGCACTGCGAGAAATCCTGTTGAGTAATCACATGAGTTAGACCTAGCATGCATTTCCTTCTATCAACAATGGCATGAATACGTGTGATTCTACTCCTTTGCAAACTTTACTGTGTCCGATTATTTAACAATTAAAATCCCTCACGTTCATGTACCTCATGGTTGTTAATCTTGATATCTGTGACCAGCACTGTGGCTTCTAACAAATCATGTAATTTCACTCTACACAATTCTACCAGAATAGGAGCAGGAAATGGAGAAAGGGCTTTAACTCTGTAATATAAACATTTTGTTATGGCTTCCTTTCTTCAAATCAAGCCTAATGGAGTTCAAAGTTAGAATCCCTCCTTATGTTGGTGGTTTTTGGTGGATCAAGTCCTACCGACACTGCCTATGTAAGTTGAAATAATAATGCATTATTGCGTCTGTCTGTAAACAGTGCTGAACTGACATACTGGTGCTGTCCCGATACTGCATTTTTAGATTACTTGGAATTATGAGTATCTCGCCAAGCCCATTTGCAAAATTCCTATTAACCCACAATATAGCTGAAGCCTGGTAACTATTAATGCTTGTTCAAATACAGCCAGACATTATTTATTGTTACTGTAGTAAAACACTGTTTGAATTTTCAATTGAAATCGAGAATTTTAGGGTTGCAAAGGACCTTACCCGCCATCTTGTTCTGTCTGTAAGGCAGGAATCACCCCTTTCTCCAGCAACCCTGATAACATATAGTCATTGAGCTTCTTCCTGAACTCCTAATTCTAAGCTCTGACCGTTGGAAAAGTTTTCTTTTGTACTGGCCTGAAACAAATTATCTCCAATCTTTCTAACTATCTTCTTGGGTGGCGGTCGTGGGGGTCTCCTAATCACATTGATACATGGTCATCCTTCCATCTTTTCTTAAAGTCCTTTCATTCCCTTTTTCTGTTTTCAATTTCAGAGTTTCTCAGTATAGCAGCATATTACATTGTCTTGTTTACTGAGTTTTTGTTTTTGTGTTTTTGTTTTTTTGTTCGAGACAGAGTCTCGCTTTGTTGCCCAGGCTAGAATGAGTGCCGTAGCATCAGCCTAGCTCACAGCAACTTCAAACTCCTGGGCTCAAGCAATCCTCCTGGCTCAGCCTCCCAAGTAGCTGGGACTACAGGCATGTGCCACCATGCCCGGCTAATTTTTTCTCTATATATTAGTTGGCCAATTAATTTCTTTATTTATAGTAGAGACGGGGTCTTGCTCTTGTTCAGGCTGGTTTCGAACTCCTGACCTCGAGCAATCCTCCTGCCTCGGCCTCCCAGAGTACTAGGATTACAGGCGTGAGCCACTGCGGCCGGCCTTGTTTACTGAGTTTTTATTGAGTTCCAGGCTCAATGCAGTGCGTGCTGGGGACAGAGGGACACACAAGCCTGACACGCTCCCTGCTCTCCGGGAGTCCACAGGGTGACCCATGTGTCTGGCCATACTTCACCACCTCCCCCCTTTTTAAGCTATTTTAAATCCTAAGCTAACGTGGTGACTTTCCCCCAAATTCTTATCACTTGCACTTCACCAACCACATTTTCACTGTTTAGAATCAGGTCCAAAATAAGAGTTTTTCTGCGGGTACACACACATTCCTCGTAGAGTCCTGACCGACATGTTTGCTTCTGACGGTAGACCCCCACTTTGTGTCAGATCTGTCTCTCTAGAGTTGTCAGGACTCGTGTCCCTCTGTCTCAACGAGTTACTTCTTTGTATTAACATCTCCTGTCTCCTTTGTTTATTACTCCTGCGATGAAAGAGCTCTGAGCCTGTACAGGTCATGCCCAGACTTCTTGGATGCTCTTGCCTCTGCAAGTACCATAGGTCTCTAGCCTTGTTTTTTTCTGTTCCAGCTGCTATCCTCCATGATATCTGTTTTGATACTATTATCCGAGTGGTTTTTTTTTCCTCTCTAATTCAGTTTAAGGCCGTCTTCCATAGGCCAGTTGAGTGAGCGTCTTCCCGAATGTCATTTCTGTTTTCACGTAATGGGCCCCATCTCTTGTCAGGCCAGTGCTGTCGTACTAACGTTATGGTCCAGAAAATCAGACTTGTCTTTGACACCATCAATGCAGACAGCTTGTCACTGTCTTTCCCTGCTCTTTCGTATATAGTAATCTGTGGGCGGAAGAGGAAAAACCACACCCCACCTTCCATGCCTTCCTGTTTTCTGCTCAGGACTTCTGACTAACTGTACCACCCACATTGCTTCTGGGGAAGACAGTTATTCCTACTTTTCAAAGTCAGGAAAGGAGGGTTTGGGGAGCCTTGGCATGCCCTCCTTCCTGTCCCAAGAAGCACACTGGGAGACGACAGCATTCCTTCAGCCTCAGCCATGCAGGGCTGTGTGAGGCTGGCATCTCGCACACCTCAGTGAGCGCTCCGTGGTGACCACTTTCTGACACTTCCTGCTGCCTCTGGGGCATCCTCCTTGTCATCCATTCCTACAGCACATATCCACTGAGCTTCTGCCATGTCCCGGATGCTGGCCTAGGCACTAGGGATACAATAGTTAGCAAAAGGGGAAAAGTCCCCAAGCTCACGAAGCCTGGTATTCCAGAGAGGAGGATTGTGGGGGGAAATCAGAGCATAGATGGAGATCGAGAACAGTGGGCCAGTGAGAGAAGGGGCCTTGTCCTTTGCTCTAGGCTCAGTGTCTCTGGTTCCACTCTTCTCCTGGCTTTCTTACCTGCTGTCCAGTGCCAGATCTACACAGTGCCTCAATTTTTCCTCACCTTCGTGTTACCTTTTTTCCTCCTGTCAGCCTCTTAACCATAGTTTTGGTTCCTTTTTTCTTCCTGAAAACATTTCCTTTTGTGACTCCCTTAACTGTATTATTTTTTCTATTCCTTCTAGATATCTTTCACCTTTTCCAGACTACAGAAAAGGGAGATGTTCCCCACCTGCTTTCACCTTCTTTTTTAGTAGGAAAACTGGTTTATATTTATAGATCACCTCTTGGTGGCTCCTCTCTGAGGAGGAAGAATAGAGGTGACAGCCAAGAGATCGCTAGAGTGGTTTGCACACAGTCCAGAATTCAGGGTCTCAAGGTTACCTTTGGTTGTTTTTGGTAGCCCCTCTTGGAAACATTCTCTGTAAACTGCCCCCAGCAAACTGGGGCCCTAAAAATAGGGCACTAGTTTGTGCCAGTCATGTCAAACCCTTGCCCTTTCAAAAAACACAAATAGCTTTTTGACTTTTATGAAACCTTTTCCTTTGTTGCCTCTCTCTCTTGCTGGGACCATGAGTCAATGAGCCTGTAGTCCACAGGAAGATAGATTTATTTATTTTTCTGAAGCAGAGTCTCACTCTCTTGCCCGGGCTAGAGTGCCGTGGCGTCAGCCTAACTCACAGCAACCTCAAACTCCTGGGCTCAAGCCATCCTTCTGCCTCAGCCTTCCGAGTAGCTGGGACTACAGGCATGTGCCACCATGCCCGGCTAATTTTTTCTATATATATTTTTAGTTTGCCAATTAATTTCTTTCTATTTTCAGTAGAGATGGGGTCTCGCTCCTGCTCAGGCTGGTTTCGAACTCCTGACCTTGAGCGATCCGCCCGCCTCAGATTTATTCTTTTTGACAACTCCAGTGTAGACTCCTGAGATTTCCTTAGAAGTAGCTGTGGTGTGGCTTGCATGGGAGGCAGATAAGCAAAGGCACCATGAACGAGTTCACTCTCTATTGCTGCATATGTGATCATGACCTTCTCAAAAGAGGTCATTCTCTTGGTCTTTCATCATTTGCATGTTTTTTGTTTTTTTTTAATGTACATGTATGTGTATGTGTGTATAGTTCTAAGAATTTTAATATATGTATAGTTTTGTCTAGCCACTAGTACTGTCAGGGTATATCAGAGTTCTATCACTCAATAAATCTCTGTTATACTGTTTTTATAAGTCATACCCTATTCCACATCCCTCTTCCCAGCTCCTAAATTCTGGCAACCATTGGTCTATTCTTCCCTATAGTTTCGTTTTATCAAGAATGTCATATAAATGGGATCATTCATATGGCAGAATTCAGTATGAAATCTTTTGAAATTGGCTTCTTTTCCTCAGCATTGCAGAGTGATTCATAAGAGATTCATCTAGGTTGTTGAGAGATACATCAGGTTGTTGCATGTATCCTCATTCCTTTTTATTATTGAATAGTATTCCATGGTATAGATGTACCACAGTTTGTTTATCCGTTCACCTGTTGAAAGACATATGGGTTGTTTTTAGTTTGGGGTAATTATGCATAAAGCTGCTATAAACATTCTTCTGTAGGTTTTTGTGTGAGCAAAAGTTTTAATTTCTCTAGGGAAAATATGTAGGAATGGGATTGTTGAGTCTTATGTTAAATGTGTATTTAACTTTATATGCAACTACCAAACAGTTTTCTAGAGTTTTGGATTCCTGCCAGGAATGTAGGAAAGTTCCAATTGTTCCTCATCCTGTTGACACTTGTGTTGTCATTATTATTTTTTTTTATTATGATAAAAAAAAAGCATATTATAAAATTTACTATCTTAACCATTTTAAAATGTGCAGTTCAGTAGTGTTAAGTATATTTACATTATTGTGTAAAGAGATTTCTAGAACTTTTTCATCTTGCAGAACTAAAACTCTATGCCTATTAAACAACTTCCTTTTTGCCTCCTGGTACTTTCTGTATCTATGAATTTGACTACTTTAGATCCCACATATAAATGGAAGTACCTAGTATTTGTCTTTTTGTGACTAGTTTATTTCATTTAGTATAATGTTCTCGAAGTTCATCCATGCTGTGCCATGTGACTGGATTTTTTTCCTTTTTAAGGCTGCAGAGTATACCACATTTTGTTTATCCGTTTGTCGGTGGACATTTGAGTTGTATCCACCTCTTAGCTATTGTGAATAGTGCTGCTATGAACATGGATGTGCTGTCATTAATTTTGTGTTAGCCATTTTAGTAGGTATATAGTGATATTTTTCTCATGGTTTTAATTTATATTTACCTAATGACTAATGATGTTGAACTTCTTTTTTCTTAATTGATGATATGTACAAATATGTACAAATATATTTGTACATAATATAAATATGTACAAATATATTTGTACATATTTATGGGGTACAAGTGATATTTTGTTACAAGCATATAATGTGTAATGATTAAGTCAGGGTATTTAGGATATTTATCACCTTGAACATTTATCATTCTATCATTGGGAGCATTTCAAATTCTCTCTTCTAGATATTTTGAAATATATAATACACATGTTAGCTACGGTGCTATAGGACATTGGAACTTATTCCTTCTATCTCACTGTATGTTTGTGCCATTCCCCCCCAGCCCACCCCTTTCCCAGCCTCTGGTAACTATCATTTTCCTCTCTACCTCTATGAGATTGACTTTTTCAGCTCCCAGATATGTGCAAGGACATGTGATATGTGTCTTCCTGTGCCTATCTTTTTTCACTTAATATAAATTCCTCTGGTTCCATCCATGTTGTTGCAATTGACAGGATTTCATTCTTTCTTTATGGCAGAATAACATTTCATTGTTTATGTTTCATTTTCTTTATCCATTCATCTGTTGATGGACACTTAGGTTGATTCCATATCTTGGCTATTGTGAATAGTGCTACAGTAAACATGGGGGTGCAGATATCCCTTTGATCTACTGGTTTTTGTTCCTTTGGATAAATACCTAGTAGTGGGATTGCTGGATAATATGGTAGTTTTTAATTTTTTGAGAAATCTTTGTAATATTTTCCATAATGGCTGTACTAATTTACATTCCCACCAACAATGTGTAAGAGTTCACTTTTCTCTGCATCCGCACCAGCATTTGTCATATTTAGTTTTTTTGATAATAGCCATTCTAACTAGGATAAGATAATATCTCATTGTGGTTTTGATTTGCATTTCCCACATGATTAGCGATGTTGAGCATTTTTTCATATATCTGTTGGCCATT
The DNA here is from genome assembly GCA_008750895.1 of Mirza zaza. Lineage (NCBI taxonomy): Eukaryota > Metazoa > Chordata > Mammalia > Primates > Cheirogaleidae > Mirza > Mirza zaza. The sequence goes on from VSMD01042562.1 coordinate 88,715, forward strand.
TTTATGTCTTCTTTTGAGAAATGCCTATTCAGATTGTTTGCCCACTTTTTAATGGGATTAATTGTCTTTGTGCTGTTGAGTTGTTTGAGTTCCTTGTACATACCTCAACATAATAAAGGCCATATATGACAGACCCACAGCTAACATCATACGGAATGGGGAAAAGTTAGAAGTCTTTCCTCTAAGAACTGGGACAAGACAAGGATGCCCACTTTACCACTCCTATTCAACTGGAAGTCCTAGCCAGAGCAATCAGGCAAGAGAAAGAAATAAAAGGCATCCAGATTGGAAAAGAGAAAGTTAAATTGTTCCTCTTTGCAGATGATATGATCTTATATCTAGAAAAACCTAAAACTCTTAGGTTTTTCTGAGAAAAACCTGAGAAACAGTTGCAGGATACAAAACCAACATACAAAAAGCAGTAGCATTTCTATACACCAATATTGAACTAGCTGAAAAAGAAATCAAGAAAGCACTCACATTTACAATAGCTACAATAAAAATACCTTGGAATAAATTTAACCAAGGAGATAAAAGACTATAAAACACTAGTGGAAAAAATTGAAGAGGACAACAAACGGAAAGACTTCCCATGCTAATGGATTGGAAGAATTAATATTATTAAAATGAACACACTACCCAAAGCAATCTACATATCCAACACAATCCCTATCAAAATACCAATGATATTCTTCACAGAAGTAGAAAAAACATTCCTAAAATTTGTATGGAATCAAAAAAGAGCCTGTGGCTCATACCTGTAAACTAAGCACTTTGGAAGGCCAAGGCAGGAGGATTGCTTGAAGCCAGAGTTTGAGACCAGCCTGGGCAACACAGTAAGACTCTATCTCCAAAAAAAATTTTTTTTAATTAGCCAAGTGTAGTAGTGTACACTTACAGTTCCAGCTACTTGGGAGGCCAATCCTGGAGGATTGCTTTGAGCCCAGGAATTCAAAGCTTCAGTAAACTATGATCATGCCACCGCACTCCAGCCTGGGCAGCAGAGCAAAATCCTGTCTCTAAAAAAAAAAAAAACAGAACCCAATATCCAAAGCAATTCCTGAGCAAAATGGACAAAGCTGGAGGCGTCATTCTACCTGACTTCAAAATTTATTACAAGGCAGCAGTGATCAAAACAGCATGGTATTGATATAAAAGGATTTCATTCTTATTTTTACAGCCAAATAGCATTTCATTATTTATGTTTCATTTTCTTTATTCATTCATCTTCTGATGAACCAGTGGAACAGAATAGAGATCTCAGAAATAAATCCACGTATTTACAGCCAACTGATTTGCAACAAAGATGCCAGGAACATACATTGGGGAAAGGACTGTCTCTTCAATAAATGATTCTGGGAAAACTAGATATTCATATGAAGAAGAATGAAATTAGACCCCTATCTCTCACCATATATAAACATCAGCTCAAAATGGATTAAAGACTTAAATATAAGACTCAAAAACTATAAGACTACTAGAAGATAACGTAGGGAAAACACTCCAGAACATTGGTTTAGACAAAGAATTTGTGACGAAGACCTCAAGTGCAAAGGCAACAATACAAAAAATAGACAAATGGGACTATATTAAACTAAAAAGCTTCTGCACAGCAAAGGAAACAATCAACAGAGTGAAGAGACAGCATATTGAGTGGGATAAAATAATTGCAAAATATTCATCTGACAGTTAACTTTTTTCATGTATTTATCTGCCATCTATATATCTTCTTTGGTAAAGTTTCTATTTAGGACTTTTATATATTTTTTATTGGGTTACTTCTTTTCTTACTATTGAATTTTGAGAGTTCTTTATATAGAAGTTTTTTGTTGGATATGTGATTTGCAAATATTTTCTCCCACACTGTAGCTTATCTTTTCATTCTCTTAACAATGTCTTTTGCAGATGAAAAAATTTTAATTTTGCTGAAATCCAATTTATAAATTGTTTGTTTATAGATCATGCTTTTGGTGTCATGTCATGTCTAACTCCAGGTCCCAAAGATTTTCATCCTATTTTTTTATAAAAGTTTTATAATTTTATGCTTTATATTTGGATTTATGATCAATTTTAAGATAGTTTTTATGTAAGGCGTGAGGTTTAGGTCAAGGCTCATTTTTATATATAAATGTCTGGTGATTTCAATAGCATTTGTTGAAAAGGCCATCTTTTTGCTATTAAATTGTCTTTGTACCATAGTAAAAATCAATAAGCATATATTTTTCATCCATATATCCTCCTTTTCAACTCTTCTGACTAATTTTTGTTGGGCAGTTTGTTTTCTTAATGTTGAGTTTTGATAGTGCTTTATATTAATATCTTCTAGGTACAATGCTTTTGTCAGATATGTTTTTAGAGATTTTTTTTTGTCAGACTTTAGCTTGTTTTTTCATTCCTTAACAGGGCCTTTGAAGAGTAAAAATCTTAATTTTGATGAAGTATAATTTATCTTTTTTCTTTCAGACCATGTTTTTGATGTCATGTGTAAGAAACTTCAATACCTTTGCACCTTTGTCAAAAATTAATTGGCAACATGTGTGTGGTCTATTTCTGGACTCTCTTTTCTATTTTCTTAATCTATGTGTCTATTCCTTCACCAATATAACACTCTTTTGATTACGGTAGCTTTGTAAGTCTAAAAATTAGGTACTGTGTTCTCCAACCTTATTCTTCATTTTAAAATTATTTTAATTAATCTAGTTTGTTTGGCTTTTCATATAAATTTTAGAATCAGCTTATTTATATTCTTGAAAAGTTCCTGCTAGGATTTTTATTAGAATTGCATTAAATTTATACTGCAATTTGGGTAGAATTTGCTGTCTTTACTATGTTGAACCTTCTAATCTATGACCTGGTATGCTTCTCTATTTAATAGCGCTTCTATTTGTTTCATCAGCATTTCCAAGTTTTTAGAAAACAGTATAAGGCTGGACGTGGTAGCTCGCGTCTGTAGTCTCAGCTACTTGGGAGGCTGAGGCAGGAGGATCACTTGAGCCCAGGAGTTCAAGACCAGCTTGGGCAATATAGCAAAATACCATCTCAAATTACTAAAAAATCAAAGAAAAAAGAAAAGAAAGCAAAGAGGAAAAAAAGAAAACACTGTTAGGTTTATAACTTTGTTTTCTTTATCGTTTTCAGCTATTATAAATGATATATATTTAATATCAATTTCTAATTGTTCATTGCTAATTTATAGAAATACAGTTGTATCATGCTACCTTGCTAAACTCACTTACTAGTTCTAGTAGTGCTAGTGAAGATTTGTTAGGATTTTCTACATGGATAATTATATCATCTGTGAATAGGAATAGTTTTATTTTTTCCTTTCTAATGCATGTGCTTTTTATTTCTCTTCCTTTTTGCACTAGCTAGGACTTCTGCGATAGTAAATAGGAGTGGTGAAAGGGGCTATCCTTGCTTTGTTCCTAGTCTTAGAGGGAAAGCTTCATTAAGTTGTTAGCTGAAGAGTTTTTGTAGATGTACTTTATTAGGCTGAGGAAGTTCCTTTATATTCTTGGTTTTCTGAGAGTATTATGAATAGATGTTGAATTTCTCAAATGCTTTTTCTGAATGATTTGATATGGTCATGTGGGTTTTCTTCTTTAGACTATTATTATGGTTGATTAGATTCATAGATTTTTGGATATTGAACCAGTTTTGCATTCTTGGGATAAACCCCACTGGGTTGTGATATATTATTTATTTTATACATTGCTAGATTTGATCACATAATATTTTGTTGAGAATTGACAATATTGGCCTGTAGTGTTCTTTATACTATTGTCGTGTGATTTGGGTATCAGGGTAACACTAGGCTTTTGAAATGAGTTGGGAACATAGTTTCCAATTCTATTCCTGGAAAAGATTGGGTAGAATTGATATTATTTCTTCTTCAGATGTTAAGTAGAATTCACCAGTGAAACATTCTGGGTATGATGATTTCTCTTTCAAAAGGATTTTAAGCTGCAAATTCAATTCTTTAATAATAGAACCATTCAGGTTCTTTCTTTATCTCGGGTGAGTTTTGGTGGAGCTCTTCCTCTAGATTTCTTCATGTTTAACCAACTACCTCGTCTCCTTCAGTGAAGTCCATGTTCAAATGCTGCTTTCTAAATGAGGTCTACCTGGATCTTCCTATTTAGAATCTCTCTTTTTCCCTAACAACATTCTTTTTTTTTTTTTTTTTTTGAGACAGTATCTGTCCCTCTGTTACCCAAGTTGGAGTACAGTGGGCTCATCATAGCTCACTATAACCCTCTAACTCCTGGGCTCAGGTGATCCTCCTGCCTCAGCCTCCTGAGTAGCTGGGACTACAGGCATGCACCACCACACCTAACTAATTTTTCTATTTTTTTGTAGATAAGGTGTCTCACTATGTTGCTCAAACCCTTGGCCTCAAGCAATCCTCCTGCCTCAGCCTCGCAAAGTGGTAGGATTCCAGTTGTGATCCACCATGCCTGGCCTCAATACTTTTTTTTAAATAGCCTATATACCATACAATTCATCCATTTAACATGTGCAATTCAATGGGTTTTAATAGGAGTTGCAAGCCATGCATCCATCACCACAATTTTAAATATTTCTGTTATCCCAAAAAGAAATCCTATACCCATTAGCAGTCACTCCCCATTTCCCCCAGTCTCCTAGCTCTACTTTCTCTTTATATAGCTTTGCTTATTCTCGACAGTTCTTATCAATGAAATCATACAATAAATGTGTCTTTTGTAACTGTCTTCTTTCACTCAGCATGTTTTCATGATTCATCTATGTAGTAGCATGTATCAGTGCTTCATTTCTTTTTACTGATTGTTGAATAATATTCCATTGTATGAATATAACACATTGTATTTATCTGTATACCAGTTGTTGGGACATTTGGTTTGTTTGTACTTTTGGCTATTATGAATAATGTTAATATGAGCATTTGTGTACAAGTTTTTGTGGACATATGTTTTCACTTCTCTTATTTGTATACTTAGAAGTAGAATTGCTGAGTCATAGGATAATTCAATGTTTAACGTTTTGAGGAACCGCCAGACCGTTTTCAAAGTGGCTGCACCATTTGACATTCCCACCAGCGTGTGCGAACATTCTGGTTTCTTCATACTCTGGCCAACATTTGTTGTTATGTATCTTTTTTATTCTTGCCATCCTGGTGGGTGTGAAGCAGTTCCCTCAGCACTCTGGATTCTTCTAGCGCTACCTTTTTTCATTTTCCGTAGCACATTTTACCTTCTAATATTTATAAATTATTTCTATTGTTTAGTATCTGGCCCCACTTCCTAACAGATTATGAATTCTTTCGTTTTCTTCTTTGATAAAAATCTCAAGCAACTTGTATAGTTCCTGACTTATGATACTGTATTCTGAAAATGTTTGTTGACTAAATCAATGAAAGGCTCTTGCTGGGCCTTTTCTCATCCCACATAATGGAGCATTTGCAAGTGAATCTTTGTGACTTGCAAAGTGCTAGAATTCTGGAGGGTGAGGACTGTTTTCAATGATTCTTTGGTGTTTCTGTCACAGAGAGTTGTTTAAAAGATCCTTAAGGAACCTTGAAAAGCCACAGTAGACAAAATAAATATTTCACCAATACAGTGGATAAGGTGGGGAACTAGTCTCCCATGAATGGATAATGAACTTTAAGAAGCTGTGACTGGTCTGTGTGGTAGCATTTTAAAGGTCAGGGTGGGGACATCATTGACAAAAAAAGGAAATGGGGTGGGGGTTGTGTTTTACTTCAACCACTTGTGTACCTGTGTGTTTTATCACTGAACCTAATAAGACCAAATGAGTGTTAGAAGTTCTGTGGGCAAGAGACATAACAGATAATAATTTTACCATACATACATTTTTGAAATCTTCTATTGTTTTCCTAAAGCTATATGATGGTGTTAAAATAGATTTCTACTATATGCATTAAATATTCCTTTTCATTTTTTTCCCTCAATAAAATGATTTTTTTCTTGGTTCAATCTTTCTGTACATAGGTAGATGAAAAGAATCATTATGGCCCTAACTTTTTATTTATGGAGCATTTATTATTCATTATAGGTCTATTCTAGGGGTAAAACTCATTTATGGGAAAGAGTGATATAATGTGAATGCTTACTTTTTTATGCATTTGTCATAATTGAAATTAGTGGTTTCACAAATGTGATCTCCTGCCATCACGGGTTTAAAATAGCCAGCTGCAAAATAAATGGCCAAACCATCAGGGCCCACCTTTTGCAGATAAATATAAACCATAAGGTCTTGTTTCTAAATGCAGTTGAGGAGACTCCCTTGCTTCCTGTACATTTTGCAAAATAGATGTTTTGTTTAGTCCAAGCTGAGCTTTGGATTTAAATTTGTTGCACCGTAGGGCTGACTAGTATCTTAAGCCTCAGTCTTTTCCAAGAAGAGTCAGGGTTTTCTAAAGGGCAGGTGAACTCAGATAAGCAAGGCATTTTCACTGAGCATTCTATGAAAACATTCTCAAATGAGCTATGGATGCTATTGATTTTGCTGATTTCTGACTATAAACGATATTTTTAAAAAATCACATCCACTAGACTGAAATGTAGAATTGTTAACTTGTTTTCCTTTTTTTTTTTCCCCATCACATTTGATTCCTAAGAGGGATATGGAAGAAAGGAGCAATGTTCCCATAGATCTCTTAATAAAACAAGGCTCCCATTGGGTGGAGACAAAGTGAGTTTGTATTGCTTTAAGAGAGGATCTGATTGTTTATATCCCTTACTTGGGTGGATAATTTCCTAATTTCATTTTCCTTTGGAGTGGTGCCACTTTAAACACTTTTAAAGGTACTACAGAACCCCTTCTGGCCTAGGTCAGAGAATTCATGTCAGGAAAGTCCATTATTTTATTTCCTTTGCATATTATTTCCCTTTCTAGTTTTGTTTTGTTTTTTTCATCCCATGATACGAATCTGGTCCTTATCACAGAGGGCTAACTCCTGGAAAGTGACTGTTTTTTGACTTACTTATTTTCCTGATTTGTTTCCCACTTGGAATATAAATTGCAATCTTAGTTCTTATTTCTTTTGTGTTAGATGAAAGGAGTTTGCTCACCTAGGCTTATAATACTTTTTGTCCAAGTTTTCTTCAACTGCTTCCCAAACCTAGACTAAGTTTTGAAACTAGTACTCATGAAGTTTTCTTTATTCCAAAGTATAAGTGTTTATGTAGTACCTATTAGATGACAGGGCATAAGAGGCTATATGAGAAATATAAGAGAATTAAAAAACATTGTTGGAAAGAAAAATGGATACTGGAAAATAGTTAGAAAGCTCATTATGCATCATTGTTAAAATTCCTTCTCATTTATTTTTCATTTCAACATGTATGTAGAAAGGTATAGTCCAAAATATTTTATGATTTAATTTGATTTTTTTAAGTTGTGATATAAAAATCCATTACAAAATTTATCATCTTACCTTTTTTTTTTTTTAAAGAGACAGGGTCTCATTTTGTCACCCAGGCAGGAATATAGTACATGATCATAGTTCATTGTTAACCTCAAACTCCAGGGCTCAAGTGATCCTCCTGCCTCAGCCTCACAAGTAGCTAGAACTACAAGTATGCAACACCATGCCCGGCTAATTTTTCTTTTAAGAGATGCAGTCTGGCTTGGCGTGGTGGCTCACGCATGTAATCTTAGCACTCTGGGAGGCCGAGGTGGGAGGATTGCTCGAGGTCAGGAGTTCGAAACCAGCCTGAACAAGAGCGAGACCCCGTCTCTACTAAAAATAGAAAGAAATTAATTAACCAACTAAAAATATATATACAAAAAAATTAACCGGGCATGGTGGCACGTGCCTATAGTCCCAGGTACTCAGGAGGCTGAGGCAGTAGGATCGCTTGAGCCCAGGAGATTGAGGTTGCTGTGAGCTAGGCTGATGCCATGGCACTCACTCTACCCTGGGCAGCAAAGTGAGACTCCGTCTCAAAAAAAAAAAAAAAAAAAAAGATGTGGTCTCACTATGTTGCCCAGGCGTCTTGAATTCCTGGCCTCAAGCAGTCGTCCTGCCTTGGCCTCCCAAAGCACTGGGATTACAGCTGTAAGCCACTGCACCTAGCCTACTATCTTAGCTGTTTTAAGTGTACAGTTCAGTAGTGTTAACCATATTCACATTGTTGTGCAACACATTTCCAGAACTTTTTCATCTTGCAAAACTGAAAGTCCTATCTATACCCATTAAACCACTCCTCTTTGCCCCTCTCGTCAGCCCTTGTAATTTCTTTTTTAAAGAAAAACTTGGATGAATCAAGTGCAAAACATTAGGGATACAAACTAAAGTTTAATAACCTATTTTAAATCAGATGTTGACATATTGCTAGCATTATGTAGTTCTTTCTTTTTGCTGAGTTTTTCAATTCAATTCAACGCTAAAGCATTCAAATTAGTTACCAACCCATGAGGTTTGAGAAATGGTCGCTTTGTTTAATTTGGATAATTTCTACATGTGTAGCATTATGAAGTAAAGTGTTTTCTTTAAAATAAAAGGGTTTTAAAAAACCCTTTTATTTCTGTTACTCATTTGAAGTTTTATTTAGGATTAAATTTAATGCAGGAAGAAGATATGTAGATATTAATAATGATGATGATAATGAAACCTCTTTGAGTTTTTACTATGTTTCAGACACTTTTAAATGCATGTAATCTTCCCAATTACTCTGTGAAATAGGTTATCATTATAATATATGGTAGATATATTCCATATATAATCCCAGTTTTACTAGTGAATAAACTAGTGAGGCACAGAAAAGTTAAATAACTTGCTGTAAGTTCTTGGGCTTTTGTAGAACATAGCCAATATTGGAAACTCAGAAGCCTGGTGTGAGTTTTTGTTCTTAACCCCTGTACTATGCTGCCTTCTAGGTCAATAAGCATATCAAAGTAAAGTTATCAATGGAATATTATCAAAGGAATATACAAAGGTATACATTTGGAAAAAATGTATGCACAGGAGAAAATAGAAAGGAGGAGAGAAAAACAAATATTTATTTGATCTGTACTTTATGCCACACACTTTACAAGATGTTTTAATCATCCTAATACCTATTCAAGTTAGGTTTTAATACCTCTGTTTTCATATGTGGAAACAAAGGCTCAGAGAAGTTTAGGAAGTTTAGTTTTGCCAGTGATTACCTGCTAATCAGTTGCAGGGTCTGGATTTGAACACAAAGGTATACTTTTAAGAGAGCTAGAATATATTCTGTATAAAAGTATTCTACTAGATAGAATTATATCATATATAATATATAATAAACTTGTATATAAATATTATACAGAAATAGTTCTTCTATGTATCTGTGTAAATATTATATAGAATTCTATATTTAGAAAACTTATACAGTATATATTCTAGCTCTCTTAAGAATTATTTATATATGCCTATATATTACATAGCATCTATTCTATTTTAATTATGTAAAATATATTATTATATATATGTTGAGAGGAATACGTACTTCTTTATCCATTTTCTATTTTCTAGCTTGTTTATCTTCAGGAAGAATTATGAGACCTAATAATCACCCTAATAGTCAGAAAACCTAAAAGCTAGAATAGAAACGGGGGAACTATTGAAAGAGAAGCCTTATGTCAAGTAGAAACTTAGCTTTGGTATCAAACTTTAAATGTTATAGTTTCAACTGCAGTCAAAAGGTACGTTTTCCCAAACCTTATTTTTTGTGTTTATCTTGGAAAATAAAAACTTCAGTTGAAATTACCTTTTGTCCTATCACGGCAGCGTCAAGCAGGAATCAGGTGCAGTTTTTCTCTCCTGGTTTAGTTTTGGCCTAGTCTAGTTGTGCCAAAGGACTCCATTCCTTACAAAGACTGTGCATTCTGTTGTATATGCAAGATGGTAGGTAGAGGAGGGGAATGAGTAAAATGCTCAAGAAAAATAAATTTTTTAATCGTATTAAGAAACCTAGTCTGATTAGATATGTACATGAAAGTAATAAACATACATCTTGGAAAACTGCTACTCAAATCTTTTTACTAACCTAGACTGGTTACCCCCACCTATTAATTTGAGTTGGTAATGTTTTAATATGTTCTGTTTATAGATTAACTGAATAAAACAGGCTTTTAAGGATTATATGTTACCTCCCCCTCTCTGCTCCCATTGCCCTAAGTTATAAAGAATTTCAACCACCTTTAATATAGGGCAATAGAATTAGATATTTAAATGAATGAGAATGTCTTAATTTAGCATAGTTTACTATCACCAAGATCTCTTTCATATTTAATCTTGCTTGCCATTGACTGCCTGATCCATGGTGAAATGAGATGTTATCCCATCTCAATCAAAGTTATTGAGTCTCCAAAATGTGTAAGACTATCCAAGAGCAGATCACAGGGAAGGACGTCAGTTAGAAATGAGGGCTTTCTGGAGCTTCTCCTCTGATGGCTGTTGTTTATGATCCTCTAGTTTGAAAAACCTCTCACCATTTGGAACTTGAGATTTCTTCTAAAATCTTCCCTCTAGCCTGTTCTTATTCTTAGAATGAGGTTAGAATATAAATACTCTAGAGATGATTATCATTATCCTTATTTCAAACACTGGTCCCCTCTGTGGACTCGCCATGTCTCAGGTTTACTACCATGTTTCCCCAAAAATAAGACCTACCCATAAAATAAGCCCTAGCAGGATTTCTAAGCATTTGCGCAATATAAGCCCTACCCCGAAAATAAGACCTAGTGATGGACGTGGCCACACAGCCTATCTGCACAACCCATGCATTTTGGGGAGCAGTAAAGAAGACGAGCAGCCCTTCTCATCTGCCCCATGGTGACAACTACCATCCCAGAGGTGACCGGAAAGTGTGGGCAGCCCCACCAAGGTCAGCTCCCCCTGTCAGGTCCCGGCCATCCTGTGTGTGCTGCAAGCTGAGGCTTTGAGGGGAAAATAACACATCCCCTGAAAATAAGCCCTAGGGTGTCTTCTTGAGGAAAAATAAATACAAGACCCTGTCTTATTTTCAGGGAAACACAGTATCTTTTACTGTAAAGAAACAGGAAATGGAAACACACTAGCTTTTCATTGAACTGGATGAATCCAAAAGCACCTGTCGTAGGCATTTGTGTTTCTCATGAGTTTGCACGAGTCGGAGTGGAAGGAGGAAGGTCAGGGAGTATTTCACGTAGCACACAGATCTTGGCTTCTAATTATTCTCCTAAGATTGCTTGTACTTCCTGGCCCATCTGGGATCTAGGACTTGCTCATTGTTCGAGTTTTGAACCTTTATCCCTGGGGAATAAGAGCCACAGATCCCCTTGGGTTGATCTAGCATGGCCATTCCCAGCTTACCTCCTCTGGAAACAGCAGTGATTTGGTTTCTGCAGTTTACATAGGTCAAAGAGAATCTCCTCTTCCCTCCTCCAACCTCACCCTTTTCTGTCTCCCCTAACACATGAAATTTTAAAGTATTGCATATAGTTGCTCTATGAAAAAGCATGCTGCTGAACAGTCTATAAAACATTATATCTTTTGTGTAAAAAGGGGGAAAATTAAAATAAATATTGTATATTTTTCAAGAAAGTCTGCAAGAATACAGAAGACACTAATAAAGTGGTTAAGTGCTTATAGAGTAAGGGTGGGCATCAGTTTGAATGGAGCAGGCAGAGTAAGAGTGAGAATTTGTACTCTATCCTTTTATAATTTGAACTACGAGAATATACTAGGTTCAACCAGATTCTAGCTGTTTGACTGCAAAATTTATTTAACCTCTCTAAGTCTCATCCTTTTCTGTATGAGGGAAATAAACATAACTACTTAGTCTATCTTTCAGGACTACTGGGGGGATTGATGAGAAAATAAATAGGAAAATGTTTGTAAGCACCAAATAAATAGATGATTACTATCAGATTTCTGGGGGAAATTGTGACACCAATTTCCCAAGAGGGGGAAGGAACATAGATATCTTCATCTTCCTCTTGCTTAAGGCCTGGCCAAGTTTCAAACTCTTGAGGGAGTAAAAGAGGTTCTATATGGTTCTCCTTTCATATTTCTACTCTGACAACCAAAAGAATCCTTGGTTTCTGCTGGAAGAAACTTCAATTCAAAAACATTTATTTGACACCTTTTCGATTAGTCGGGGCTCTTCATTGCTGATGAATCATAACAGGCTTAATCAAACAGGGAATTTATTGACTCAGGTAACTGAAAAGCCCAGGGGCAGACAGCCTTCAGGCATGGTTGGATCCAGGTGCTTAAAAGCTGTAATTAGGAATCTGTCTCTCTTTCTCTTTTGAGTTTATGTTCCTCTGTATTGGCTTTGTTGTTGTTGTTGTTGTTGTTGTTACCTTAAGCTCTTCTCTTGTGGAGGCCACTAGCAATTCTAGGCTTATATTCATCTAGTTTTAACAGCTCCAGAAGAAAGGGAAAGCCTTGTTTCTTGTTGTTCCAGTGAAATTCTTGGGCTTGGATCTCATTGGTGCAGCTTGGGCATGTGCCCCTCTCTGAATCGATCGCCAGTGCCAGGAAGATACTGGACTCTGATTGGATAAGCCTGGGAGCCCTAAGCCTAAGACCAGAGGTGGGGTTAACTTGAGACAAATGACATGGATTGGGAAAGGAGGAAGGTAGTTTCCCAAAGGAAAACAATCCAGAGGATTGTTTCCTAGACATGCCTTCCCTCCCTCCCCCCACAAAGACATTTAGGTCCCATATATCTACTCTGTGCAATATGTTTTTAGCATCATGGGGATGAAATGATAAGCTATCCTTCATAGGGCTTTGACTAGGGTCATGTGAATATACAACTATGAACACATGAGTTTAGTAATGAACAACACAGTAAGTGCTATAACAGAAATAATAGTAATAGCTAATATTTATTGAATAGCTTTCTAGTTTCCAGGTACTGCTCTAAGCACTTTACTCAGCTTAACTCATTTCATCTCCAAAAGAACCAGAAAAGTAGCAGCTGTTAACTCCATTTTGCAAATAAGGAAGCCGAGGCACAGGAAAGTTACTGAAAAGTGTTTCTGGAGCAAAGAAGGCTCTAGCGAGTCAGGATAGGGAAATCTCCCTGCAGGGGGCGCTGTTTGAAGACGACTTAAAATTCTAGGGTGGATTTCACCAGAGAGCAATACAGAAACAATAAATGAAGGAATGGCGCCTAAGAGATGCAGGAGATGTTTAGAAAATGGCAAGAAGTAAAGTTTGACTTAAACATTGGACTTGTAAAAAGGAGGTGGAAAAAAGTGACGAGAAGCATGGTTAGTGGGGACCGGTTGTAAAGCTTGGCTGCTGTGCCAAGTTCAACTCGTTCTGCTGTCTGTAGGACTTTTGAGTAGGGGAGTGCCCGGATTGGATAAACAAGAAAACGGCCAGACCCCTGAGTGTTTTTAGGTGGGGATGTTGGCTTTAGTTCTTTGCCGTACATTCTTGAGATGTTTTGGAGGGTTTTTTGCAAATGTCCTGTTGGGTGGCATTGGGTTGGTTATTTCTTTAAATGACTTAGTTCTGCCTTCGTGAAGGGTCTTTTTACGAGGAGACCTTTTTTTTTTCCCTGACATGCTGTTTTCTGAATTGACTGCTATTGAGGAGGGGTAAACTGAAGCCAGACTCTTACTGAACACTTTCAGCACAAGACAAGTGGTTTTCTGTGTTTCTGTCACAGCTTCACAGTGAGGCCATTCAGTACTGAGAACCAAGAAGATAACATGGCACGCTTATTTAATAGTCTTCTATTTGCTCTTCTATTTTGTCCAGTCATTAAACAGTGTTAGAATTGAGAATTAGGACTCTCTTTCCTCGCCAAACGAAAACACAAGTGACTTGTTGACTACAAGATTTACTCTCCCAGATACTTCCAGAGTGAAATCCTGGCCAAGTATCCACAGAAAAAATGCTGGTGGCATATGCCCCAGCCTCTTTTCCTGGAGGCAGGCTCCGTGACTGCCTCTCCCTGCCCAGAAGGACATCATAAATCATTTATAATTTATGAGCAGCCCAGTCCTGTGCTACACCCTGCTAGTTCCTGGTGTTTGTCCTCTACACACTATGGGCTCCCTTCTTCGGTGCATACAGAGACTTTTTCAGATGATCATAAGACAGAAAGCTGAGAATTTTCCCTTTGGCCCAGCCAAAGAGTTAAGGAGGGAGAAGACAGAAGACTCTTGTTCCTTAGGGCTTTGCCACAAGCCTCACTTGCTTTCTTCTAAATTAGAGGCTTGGGAAGGGGCAGAAAACAAGACTGCTATCATTATTAGCCTATTTTCTTTTATTCATTTGTTCAACAAAAACACTTTTTTTTTAAGTGCCAACGGCCTGCAAGTCATCTATGGGGACACAGGAGTAAGCAAAACAGAATTTTGGTCCTCATCAAGATTTTACACTTATGCTTGTTAGGAGGCGATGACTGCATATATATTTTTCAGGGAACCACGATGGGTAAAGTGGGAAAGGGGAACGAGCCATTGTACGTCAGATGGGCAGGGCAGGGTTTCTAGTGAGGGGTCCTTTGAGCAGAGGCTTGTAGGACATGATGGAGTGAGACAAGTGGGTAGATGGGGAAATGGCCTCCTGGAAAGGACAGAGGCCACCGTGCAAGGTGCCTTAGGTGAGAAGCCCTAGGGCCCCGAGGGGCTGGAGCTGGGGAAGCCAGGAGGGAGTGGTTGGGAGACAGGCATATGGGAGTTGGGACAGCCTAAGGTTGTGGCGTGTTAGAGTTGAGGATATTATTCCAAATGAGATGGGCAACCATTGGAAACCTCTGGAAGATCGCCAGAGTGTAAGGGTAAAGTCAAGAAAGTGGGGTCCACTGCTTCCTCTACTTCCTACGGCAAAGTTGAATGTGTGTTGTTGTAATCAGGATTGAACTGTCAAAGCATGGATTCACTTAGTGCAGAGAGTGAAGCAGAAATTGTGGTTTTGCTTGATTTTGGTGTAAAAAATCACTTATGCCTTTTCAATTGGGATAAATGAGAGTAAGTAACCATGAGCCATTTATTTACTCAACTGGTGTCAAGACTTTTCGTGGAGACTTAGCTACTACATCCAGCGATCTGTGCTTCAATAGCTGTTTCCTGGCACTTACTTGGTTATGCTATAGCTGTGAGAGAGGGCCCAGCATTATGCTGTTGCACAGGTTGATGTGAGCTTCAAAGTCAAAGAGCAGCTGGTGGGATGGCTGGGATCAGATTCTAGGAGGCTTCGGTAACTCGCTTTGCTCTCAGTGAATACACAGAGCTGACTCCTGCCGTTTTCTGCTCACAATGGCTTACTCTAGAACCATGGAGAGCTTGGGTTTGATGAATGTGCAGAAGTCACAGTGAGTGCAATATTGACCCCCTCCTTCTAAGGAATAGCATACTAAAAACGAGGGCAATCAGTAACCAAATCATGCCACGAAGTGAGGAGCATCCTGCCTCTGAATGTTTTGCAGCAGGTGCTCGAGCACTTCCCAGGAATGTTCTGAGACGGCTCCTGCTTTGCCCAGCACGTTGGACTAGAATGACCTCTCAGATTCATTCCAATGCAAAACCTCTCTGAGCCCATGAAAAAGTGTCCAGTGAATGTGCTCTGCAAACATACAGACGCTATATAAACACAAGGCAAATATTTTAAAAGGTGAAGAATGAGATACTTGTACTTCTGTCAGAGCAGCGGTTGGAATTTTGTGCCTAGCAACATACCTTCCATGCTCGGTCGCCTGCAGCTTGTTCTCGTTGGTGCTGTACACAGGTATCTGCATTGTGTGTTAAAAATGCGCTCAGCCGAAGACCAAACAAATGGCCCACAGCATTTTCCTATCAAGGCCTGTTTATGGGAGGTAGAGCAAAAGAACAAAGCTGTTGGTTTTGATTCTTGGCAGGAAGCCGATGCTGCTGCTTCAAAGCTCCGGAGTTTACAAGGAAGAAAGAAGAGGAATTTTTAGTTTACAAGGAAGAAAGAGGAGGAATTTTTAGCTGAGATTAAGTTAGAATTAAAGCAACAGAAGACTCAAAACTAAAACTAAAGAATCCTTTGACATCCATAATGGAGAGGCAGAAACCAAAAAAAGGGAGTATATTCCAGGCTCTTGGATGATTTTTCAGTGCAAGAATGAAAGTTTTTAAAGTTGCCCAAAGCAGAGATTAACAGAACGGACTTGATTAATGATACAGGATCACACTACATTTGAGCTGGACAAGTGGTCCTTTGTGATCATTGAATCTTGTCCCTTAGTTTGTAGATAATGGATTAGAGGCCCAGGAACTTGAAGTGACTGCCCAAGGTCACCCAACTAGTTGCAGGAGTTTGGGGACTAGAATCCAAGACTCCTGACAACCATGTTGTGTTTTAGAAAACTTTTCAGAAGCCAGGCGCGGTGGCTCAAGCCTGTAATCCTAGCTCTCTGGGAGGCCGAGGTGGGCGGATCATTTGAGCTCAGGAGTTCGAGACCAGCCTGAGCAAGAGCGAGACCCCGTCTCTACTATAAATAGAAAGAAATTAATTGGCCAACTAATATATATAGAAAAAATTAGCCGGGCATGGTGGCACATGCCTGTAGTCCCAGCTACTTGGGAGGCTGAGGCAGCAGGATTGCTTGAGCCCAGGAGTTTGAGGTTGCTGTGAGCTAGGCTGACGCCACGGCACTCACTCTAGCCTGGGCAATAAAGTGAGACTCTGTCTCAAAAAAAAAAAAGAAAACTTTTCAGAGGCAACAAACAATGAAAAGTTCTGTTTCATATGAGCAAAGGGTGGGTGAAGATGAGAAAGCCAGCCACAACGGTTGCATTCCGAATTGGCAGTGCATTTGGTTTGCCAGAATGTGGCCTGATCCCTGGGACCAGCCACACTTGCTCTGACAGGTGCCATCTTCCATCCTGAAGCTTAGGACAGAACAGCCGTGACTCTCTCGGCCTGTCCCCAGGAATGGAGGCCAGGACAACTGTTACAAGAGGTCTAGAGTCCCGCCGCCCCTCAGGGCCCTGGCATCCATTGAGTTTATACAATGCCTGGGAGGCAGCAGTGGTCAGAGTCCTTCTAAACCCCCTGCAAAATCTCAGTGATGCTCCACCTGTCATTGTGGGTGTTGTTATTTGGCTTCCTATTCTGATAAGGGTTCTCTCTTCTTTATCAAGAGTCTGAACAAATTGAAACTGTATTTAAATAACCACATTCTTTCTACAAAAAAGAACTGCCCTGAAAGAACTCTTTGCCCCTATGCCAGATTAACTTTGTCCACTGAAATCACTAACCTTTAAGTGAGTGAGCTGTTGTTACTTGTTCTGGAAGGGACACGGAGATGGGTGGGTGAGTCATCTAATGCTGCGGTCCCCAACCCCTGGGCCGTGGCCTGGTACTGGGACGTGGCAGGCATCACCGCCTGAGCTCCACACCCGCCCACACAAACATCCACCACTCCACCCCCTGGTCTGTGGAAAAATTGTCTTCCATGAAGCCGATCCCAAAGGGGTTAGGGAAAGGTGCCAAAGGGGTTGGGGACCGCTGATCTAATGGAACGGAGGAGAGGCTTCTGCACAGGTCTCTATTTAAAACCATAAGATGTTCGTGGTCATTCTTTTGACCATTCATTCATTCATTACCTCATTCATTTTCTTGTTTGGTTTATATTCCAGTTCTGTCTGAAAAATGTTTGAGAAAACTTACAACAAAGAGCGTATGTACTATACATAAAACATGAATCAAGTCAGGTTGCAGAGGAGGAGGAAATAGAGATTCTACCCATGAATTGTCGTATGAAATCTGTGTTAGAGTCAAGTTTTACCCTGACTTTTCTAACATCCAGGATTAGAAAAGGAATGCACAATTCCTAGTTATCAGAAAAGAGAAAAAAAATCCAATTTATTTAAGAGACATTAAGTGTTGCTATTCCGGGGCTCTTGTCATTAGTAAACACTTTTCTGAGACTTTCATGTGCTGATTATGAAACCGGCCGCCCAAGGCACGCCCTGCCTCCCCTCCCTTTCGGTGTCCTTGCTGCAGGCCACCTGGAACATTGAGAAAACACGTTCTTAGTGTTGTCACCAGCTCCCTCCACACGTGTCAGGGCCTGGCTTGGGGTCAGGGCCTGGCTTGGGGTAACGGCTTTAGTTCGGGTTTAGTTTGGTTGAAATGTCTAGCACAGCTCCAGGACTTTCAGATTGTAAGGTCAGGAGTAGGGATCTTAGGGAAGGTCAGCAATCGAGTGGCGCTGTGGCTGCCCACTGTCCACCAGCACGCCTTTCCTTCTCCCCAAGGTTCCCTGGATCCTTTATTGATCCCTTCTCTGCTGTGTCAAGGGACTGTTTTGAACAGAGAGCATTTGGAGGGAATAGAGTTCTGCAGAACACACTTTGGGAGATATTGACTCAAAGGATTAGTAGGTGACAAGCCCACATGTTAATTTTACACACCTTCTTGGCCCCTGAAAGTGAGGAATGGAGCTCGTGGTTGCATAGACATGTAGGATTGAGGAACTCTAACATAACACATGCAAGGTGAATTCTACAGAGGCCTCGCTCCTAAGCTTCTAAGACCCCCTTCTGAAGTTGTATTAGAAATTTAAATTCCTTCCAGAAGAGGGCAGAATCAGTGTTGAGATTGCCATCTCTTTACATGCCCATGAAAATTGGCCATTCTTAACTTCTTTCTCCGACCTCCTAAGATGCGTTTTTTCAGTAGATATACCAGAACCCTCTGGACTTTGTGAGTATGGCATGTAATGTAAGCATATGCAATGTAAGCATACACTGTATGTCCATAGAGTCATGTGGTTTAGAATGCATCATTGCCAAAGGTAGAAATATTTCAAAGTGAGAAGTGACCTATAGTTGGTGTGGAAGAATATGTCTGGATTCCTGGTCAACGATTACCATTGGGAAGAGTAGGGGCAATGGCTGGGCTGAAGCACAGGCTGGAAGCATTTGCCCTTGTCCTCGCTGTGTTGATTCGACTCCAATGACATTCTTCTAGGCAACTGAAAAACACTGGGGTTTGAGCCCCCATGTGAACAGAAGGAATATGCTCAATTCTGCTTGGAATGTTTTTCATAATTATTTTAAGCAATGACTCGATTCTTACTTGTGCTTATTCTTTTTAAAAGTATTAGAAAGGAAGATATCCACAAGACAAAGTAGAGAGGAGCTGATAAGAAGGGGAGTTCTTAAGGAATTGCCTGATCAAGGTGAGGAAATTAATCATACATTTAAAATAATTTGATCCTTCATTCTTTGGTCTTTCTTTTAATTTTCTTTTGAAATTTAAAATGATCGTGGTCTCTGTCAGATGAAGCAGTGAGTAAGTAACATACTGTGAGAACCTTGCTTTCAATCTCGATGCCTTTGTGGGCTGCAGGGAATCCGGGGGTATTACAGAATAGAAATCCAGTGGCTTTTCTGGTGAATCTGTCACCATATGTCACTTATCTAAACCCTAAATGGTACGAAGGTACATCTGTGGCTAGTGATTCAGATGAGATACAAATGCTTATACGACTCCTTCTCTTCTCTGTTCTTGAGCTTCAGTCTTTTTCTTCACATCAAACTCAATTGTTTGAGTAAATGCACAGTTTTAGCTTGGTTCGTGACTTACTTGTTTCTTAAGACTACCGTTAAAAGAGAGAAGAGAGATGGCATACTTGCCTCAAATGTACAATCAATAAGGCATGAAAGGCCAAATTAAATTAATCTGCTTTCTGCATTCTTTCATTTTTCCAATACTGATCTCTTTTCGTTTCTCTCAATCTAGTTGCCTCTTACTCTTTCACTAACAATGATTATTTCCAAGGTTTTTTTTTTTCCTACCTTTAATCTTCTTTCCTTTTTTCTATATCCTCTTAAGCAGGAATCTTGCTCAGAAAAGACAAGGGGATTAGATAGAAACCGAGATTGACCCTCAAAAGAAAATATCAATGTTGGTTATTTTTCCAAATAAATAATACCAAATGATTTTTATTGTTCCGACTATTATTAAAACTAAAGGACATTTTGTTGTAACATTGTTGATTTATCTCATGCCTCCCCCCTCCAGACATTTACTGGGATCAAGTATTATTATTACTTTTATGAGAATAAATAAGATACTATTAATTTGGAAATGAAATAATAGTACTTTCTCTTTTTTTGATATATGTTCCCTGCAAAGAACTTAACATTTTTGGGCATTTACATATTTATAAATTGAAATGACGTACTTTTTCCAGCATCTGAATAATTCCAGAGTGGAACTGAGAAATGCTTTACTGTTTCACTGCTGCTTCAAAGAAAATAGGGAATTCTAGAGGGAATAATGCCATTTTTCTTAACCCCTCACAATTTTAGCTATTTTACTTTGGTTTCTTACCTGTCAAACTTTTCTCACTCTACTTTATAAATGAACTTTATGTCTTCCCTAATTTTCTGTTACCTTGAAGCTATTTATTTCCTGTCTGAGACTTTTAAAAATAAAAAAAATGCACATCCCTAACTTTTTAAAACTTAAAGGTAGGCTTGCAATATCAAAATTCATCTCTGTCCAATCTCTCTGGAGGCAGTAGAGAAATTACGTACCTGCTGAATGCTGAATACTGACCCATCAGCTTTATGGAGTGGGCCAATGCATTCATTTGGCATCTTTTATTTGGAAATATTTAAAGAAAGAAAAAAGTAGAAAGATTTACTAGTAAAACTGTTCATAGGTTTAAAGATAGAGATTAAAGGCCAATGTTTTTCCTAATTAGAATTTGTAGGTAGAAAAAACAGTTTACTTTTTCAAAAATCAAGTAGCAATGGTCAACATAAAGAAATGCTTAGCATTGCTTGTTTTTTTTTGGTTAAACTATTTGCATCATAGACTACAATTTCCTGGGCCAACATATATTTATTTCTCAGAAATTGGACTCTATTTGACCTTCTTATTTAACTTTCGCAGCTGAATATTAAAAGTTTTTTTTTTAAAAAGAAAAAGATAATTTTTAACCTAAACATAATGTAATAGTTTTAATGTTTGGGAAGTCATAAACCACTGAGTTCTACTTTCCACCTGTTGCATGGTTCCTATACAAAACCGTAGAAATTACCTACGGTTGAAAGTTCCAGGAGATAAATGGAGTCCTTCTCCTTTGCAGCTAAGGGCTGGAGAAAATAGTTTTCTGTCACTTTTCCCAAAGACCATTATCTTGAGAATTTCGATCTGGGAGCCTAGAAGCCGCTGTTCTTGGTGACAGCCTCCTCTCTTCTGCCAATGAAGATTCATTCTTTTCCTTGATCTTTTCAACCTTGCCTCGCTCTTAACAGTACCTGTCAATCAAGACCTTTATTCAGTGAGCCAGATAGACTTTATATCTCTCCAGATACCCTGGCTTTTACCTCATCCCTTCCTAGCCCATACCTGCGCACCCAGCTTTTATTATTACTCCTTTTAGATTCTCTTTTTCACACCAAGACATACCTTCAATCTAAAAGTTGGGCAATTTGTCTTATCTCCTGAGAAGTCCATGGTCTAGTCCAAAGTTACTTTTTACCTCTGCTTCTTTGCTTCTGCATTTTCCCTTTGAGTTCACATGATGGCACAGAGGTGTTTTTTGCCTTTTTCTCCTGCTGCTTACTTACAAACTTCTAATGAATCACTCACCTTTCGCTCATATGTGATTTCCTCCATATCTCTCTTCCTCCTTTAACTATATCCCCAACTGTTTACCAGAAAGAGATAAACTCCTTCAAACACTCATGCTCCTGATTTAACCAGTTGTTTCTGATTGTGCTTTATCTCACATTTTGCTTTAAGCTTACAACTATTAATATTTTCTGAGTTTTCTCTTTCCTTTGCATACAAATGCTCCCATGAGACTTGTTGACCTGGCCTCTTATTGTCACCTGTTATCTAGCTCAGCATTTTTTCTTGCCTTTTTTTGCTGTGCTTTTATTTTACTGACATACATACAGTATATCAAGAATTTAATTTACTTTAATTCTAAAACAAATTTCTTAGCCCACAATATTAGAAAACCTTTTCAGTACACACACCAACTAGTTAATAACTTCAATTCTCCTCTATTTTGTTTTCAAATTCCATATTTGTCACAAACATGTCTCTTTCTCTACAGTTGTTTTCATATGCACTAGCTTTATTTCATGCCTCAAAGTATATTTTCACATTCTTAACTATTTTTGTCTATCATATAATAATCCAGTTGCTTCTTGTGTCACAACTATTTAATGTTCTCTCTACCTATTTTGTTCTAAATTTTAAAAATCTGTTATTTAATTTACTGAAAAATTTTAATATAATAATGCATAAAATAGAATTAAATCATCATTAACATGACTTTAACATATTTTTATTACCAACTAAAGTCAAAGAAAACAAAGATAAATTTATATTTGAGTTACCTAAAATCTGAGAACTTTTATATAAAGAAGTGGTTTTCTATTTTGTTTGGAATTTTCCATTCTTTCTTCATTTTTATTTTATCTGGACACATTGTGTCCTCCCCTCCCTTTTTTACAGCTAATTTCTTAGGATCCAATAATAGGAATTAAGAAACTTTGGGGTTCTTTTTTGTTTGAGATATATTCTTTAAAAAATTTATACCTTAATTTTACTGAAATAGTTAAGATTCACTTGCAATGGCATTGCTTAAATTATTGTCTATTTTAGTTTTACATAGGACTCAGGTTCTTGAGAGTTATATGACTAAGCAACAATTGCTTGTTCATTCTGAGCATGATGTAATTCCATGACATGTGTTTTACTTATAAAAGTGTCATGCCTGTTTTTGTCAAGAAGGTGAATAGGTTTTATTTCCAAGCCACAGCAGATCAATCATATATAATGAAAATTTGGGAAATAGTCTCTGTTTTATAATGATTACCAAAATAAGATTAATCAAAAATTCCATAGAAACAGCTCTTATCATGCATTTCTTCAAATTTGCTAAGTCAAAATTTCAATTCATTTATTTTTCTTTTACAATAGTAGCAAAGCCTCTGAAATTTTTCCAGATATGAAGTAGAGTTAATCTTTTTAAGCATCACTGAATTAAAAATTTCTAGAAAATCTCTTTCACCTTAGAAACCCCTGGGAATTATGAAAGTTTGGGGGTTAAAACTAGTTATTTATAATTTAGATAATTATTCAAAATTTTATTTTCAATTGATGTTTTAAAATTCCTCTGTGATTACTTTTTTCTGTGTTTTTTTTTCCCAAATTATTATTAGGCCTACTTAACTTTTCTGTCAATTATATATAATAATTACCTGAGTGCATTTTAATCTTTCCGTAAATAAGA
Source organism: Mirza zaza (assembly GCA_008750895.1). Classification (NCBI taxonomy): domain Eukaryota; kingdom Metazoa; phylum Chordata; class Mammalia; order Primates; family Cheirogaleidae; genus Mirza; species Mirza zaza. Next base: position 111,931 of record VSMD01042562.1, read on the forward strand.
AAACAAAAATAAAATTAGCCTTGCTACCATCTTTTCCTTGAATATAGAGTAGCAGTTATATTACTGTGTGAAGTTAGCATACCTTATATGTAATATACTCTAAAAACAGTGGTACTTAGAAATTTTCATATTCTCCCATCAATTGTTTGTGTATGTAATTACATTTCATGTTATTTGTGTATTTGCATTCTCCTTGTGTTTTTGGGTGCTTGTTAAAATGTTTATTCCATTTTCCAGATTATTCCTTTCACCATTCCGTTTCTGAATGAGAAAGAAACACTTAAGTATTGACTTCAACCAAACCTAAGCCCTGGAACAGAGGGATTCTGCTGCCCTGGGATTGTTCAGTTAGGATAATCATTCCTACTGTCTTGAAATGGCACTCGGATATTCCTTCCATAGTGGCTTTCCCCCAGCGCTAAGGACTTTCTAGCTCTTTCGTTTTGAATAAATTATTTGGTGAAACAGTGCAGGATGTATTGGGTTCCCAGGCACTGAAACGTGAACCCAAATCCTACCTTCCTAGTAACTGGAAAACTTGATTTTAAGAAAGCCATCAAGTTAGACATCTAGGTGTTTCTTTCCCCTTTTAGATGGAGATGTAACAGTTAACTTTGAAAATTCAAACGGGCACATGATACCCATCGGAGAGGAGTCTACCCGAGAGGAAAATATAGTAAAGTCTGAAGAAGGTAATGGCTCTGTATCTGAAAAAGCACCACCTCTGGAGGAAAAGGCAGAAGATAAGAAAGGTAAAATAAAAGAGAACCTGCATTATTTACTTTAGTACAGCTCAATGTCTAGAACCAGGTCTTGGGCTCTAAATAGCGACTCTAAAACCAGCAGATTCTGCAGAGAGAAGGTTTATAAATACAAAGAAGAGAGAAATGATAACTAGTGAAGAGAAATGGGATGATTTTCTCAGGTAGATGCATCTGTTTTTTTAAGCACATTATTTGATTTTTTATTATTAAACAGGGTTAACTAAAGGTAATAATCTGAAAGAGTAGCCTCTTTAATCATTAGAGATGTTTGAGAATATTATCCTTTTCTTAAGAGCTTTTTCTCAGGATCTTAAAAAAAAAAGTGAGAAATTTGAACATCTTTCTCTGCTGGTTACACCCGGCCCCTGTGGGCAGCTCAGCATGGAGGAATATCAAACCCCACGTGGCTCTTTCAGCCCAGCACTTTCTCTCCAGCAGTGGGAACTTGGCAGGCAACATCCACACTCCCAATATCGTAGGTTCCTGACATTTCTGAGAGAGACCCAGGAATAGTTCCCAGAGATGCCAGGACTTTGGTTGCTCTGTTGGCTGATTGCCACACACAGCCCCTGCTCTGAGGGATTTGCCTGTGCAGTTGGCCATTTCAAAATGTGCAGCAGTTATGTGATTCCCTGAAGGCTTCCTTAGAGACCTTGGTTTCTAAAGTGAATATGCTCTGGTAAAGGGAGATACCTGCAAAATACATGTCTATGAGGGACCCCCAGAACCTCCACAAATTTTTGGTCATGGATTGATTACATCCCAATACCAATGCTAGAATGGGCAGGAGGAACCTCAGGGCTTCAAATTTATGCAAACCTGAGCTGAAATTCCCATAAGGTAAGATTTTGTTGGGAGATCTTAGATGACTCCGTGCAGCATAGAAAGGAACCCTCGGAAAATAGACTGTTTAATGTTTTATAATATCTGCCTCTGAGTCAGATGGCCAAATTTTGTCAAACCTAGTTGGAGTTCTGTAGGCATTTTGAGAATGCTTAGGAACTTCTTTTGCTCTATTGGCACCTAAATTCTCCAAAAACAAAGGGAACAAGAAGAGTATTTGATGGCCCTATTAAACACAGCTGTAACTTAAAATCATATTTTCTGGAAGTCTATAACCATTTATTATTTGCATATAAATTCGTCTTTAAAAGCCTTAGGGGCCAGTTGTGGTGGCTCACACCTATAATCCTAGCACTCTAGGAGGCTGAGGCAAGAGATTTGCTTGAGCCTGAGAATTTGAGGTTGCTCTAAGCTATGATGACGCCACTATACTCTTGCCCAGGCAACAGAGCAAGAGACTGTCTCAAAAAAAAATTATAAAATTAAAAATCTATTCCTCTAATTCACCTACTCCTTTAGCTTGGAAAAAAAAGTTTTAGAAGCCTATGCTAATAATCTGTTGGAAATTCATTATTTTGCTTTATTTCATGGAGCTTACTTAGCCTTGTCCCATTAAAAAAACTAGTTAAGTGTATGAACACCAATTACAAGAAATTAACAAATTGTAATCATAATATTCCTGGAACATAAAGAGAAAGTATACTGAAATACAACTGAAAGGGATTTAGTTGAAATTGTTAACGTAAGTAGTGACATTTTTTGGTTTTTGTTTGTTTTTAAGTCTTACTGTCCTGTCTCACCAAACTGTTAAATTTCAAATCCATCTGTGGTTTGTCCCTGGTGTAGACTTTTCGAGTTCAAGAATCACATCCTTCATCATGTAACAGTGCCACTTCTGGTGCTCGCCCGGTCCACGTGGGGTGTCTGGCCAGACTTCAAAGCAAGTGTTTCTTCCCTTATCAACATAATAAAAGTTGCTGACAGTTTGATGTGAATTCACCAGCAGGCCTTGATGTTCTAGAAAGAAGATGGCAGACCTTCTAGGTCTGTGAATAGTTGAGGCGTTTTTCTTTTCTTATTCTTTACTTAGAATTGGTACATTCAGTTCTTTCTGGTCAGATAAGTTCCAAAGGAACCCCTTGCTTGGCTAGGTGGTACCTAAGGCGACAGGAGTCCTGGCAGGGCTGACATGCCTCTAATGACACAGCATAACCCCTCCCATTGTATGGACAGTGCACATGCCACAGCCACCCTGATAATGAGAAGAAATGAGTATGAAACCACTTTCTGAAACTGAAAAGAGTATCACCCATAACTAATATCATAGTGTATTATGTTAAATATCAAATGCCTTATGAATAATTTGTAAGTCCATAATTTATTTTTCTGGAAAGACATATTTAATTCTGAAAACTCACCTAGGATTCACTTTTGCCTCTGCTCCTCTTTTGGACTCACTCCTCGTGTGTGCTCACTATCATACAAACCCACCATCTTGTGATCTTAATTCACCCTTATATTTGGGGAAACAATGCTCCCTTCCCTTCTGCATTCAGGCAACTTGCTCAAGAGCATTGCTTTATCTGTTAATTGGCTATATTTACAAAGCCACATCATATTCCTTTAAAATCCTTATATCACTTTATAAGACAATATCTCAGTACTTTAATATTTGAAACATCAGTGTCAAAGAAAGCAAAACAAATGGTAAGTGATGTCTTTTGCACTCTGTGGGTAGCTTCCACCCAGGACAAGCGGGTATTTCTGGAGCTCCTAAAGGCACCTGACTTCATAGTCAATACATGGTCTTAGGCCTCCTCTGCAAATGCTAGAGACTTCTTCCTTAATATCTTCAGGGCACTTAGTCTCCCATTACTGTTTCTCAGCAAGTGCCCTTAAATATATAAGAGCAGAAACCCTGACCTGCTATCTGTGAAATATAGCATGGTATTAAATCTGAGAAATCTGAAAATTGTTATTATTTCTATTGAGTTATTATAAAGGGCTTTCCATGAATTCACAGATGATGAAGACTTATTTGTTCCACAAAGAATAATGAGGGTCTACCGTGGTTAGACTCTACTGGGGGCTAGGAAAAGAGGAGTGAATGAAAACTGGCCTTTGCCCTCAAGCGGATCACGGCCTATGAGGAGACCAGAATGCAAACAGGCAAATGCGGTGCAAGATGCCAAGTGCCGTGCAAGGCCCAAGTGCAGCGAGCCAGGGGAGCTTGTGGCAGGGGCCACCGCTGGTTCTCAGAGAAAGATATTTCTAAACTAAGACCTGAAGGATACAAGGAAGTAGTGGAGAGTGAAGGAGTGGAACGGCGCAGAAGAGCATTCTAGGCAAGGTGAAGAAGGCACGCGGTGCCTGGCCTTGCTCTGAGAATTGCTGAACTCCACCCTTCAAGTGGCAGGAGGAGCCATGCGTGGACATCTGGGAAACAGCTTATCTTCCAGACCACACTGCTGTGATGCACGGTGTCCTTGTCCAGCCAGAATGAATAGGCAGCCCTTTCTTAACCTCCTCTTGAAATGATAATCCTCCCATATACCATCAGTTTATATCCTGCCTTCAGATCATATGATAATAGTAAAAAAATACAGCTCGACTTAATTCCTTACCTCCCAGATAGAAGTGAGGAGTCTGTTTTCTACTGGTTTGGGTGTCAATAACTAACAGCCGGTGAGTGACATTCACTGAATAGACAGGGTGCTGAGAGCCTTGTGTTCGATGGGATATAAAATTTCAGACAAGAGAAATTTGCAATTTAAATAGAAAAACATGCAATTTGTGCACTCACATGCACCCCCACACACAAACACACACAACTTAGGAATCACCAGAGTGACAGACACTCAGAGGTAGGTGATAGAGTTTGAAGAGTGAGGAGGCATGTGCCATCCTTCCAAGGAGTCAGGAGAAGTCTGTGTGCAGAGTGTCCATCTTCTCCCCAGTAAGGATTGTCATTCCCAACTGTCACAGAGCCACCCATCTCCTCCTTCACAAACCCAGAAGCTAGATGCTCTGGTGTATAACTTTAGAATGTAAAACCTTAGGCAGAAAGAAAAAATATCCCTCAGTGATAGGTCGTGAAGGGAGAGGATAGGACACGTGTGGGGCTCATAGTATGAAAGAGGGTTAAGCTCGCAGGTGTTGCAGATGAGTTTGATCTCACCATGCACAGTATCGTTGGGCTTGGTCTCCACACGTGCCAGTATTATGCTGGGGACTAAAACTACAAAGATGTATTTAAAGAATAGACTTGGGCCCTCTGTCTAAGTCAATGTATATTTGGAAATTGTATGTTAAAATAAATGTTTTAGGTGTGTATCCACCTGTATCACTCTCGACACTAACCAACTTTTCTGATTACCTGGCCTGCTTCAGAACAGCCGGGTTTGGAGGGCCGCTGCGTATAATAATAAGCGGCTTAGTTGTGGAGATGAGATGTACAAACAGAAAGGCAAAAAGTACAAAGTAGCCTCTGATAAATGTTGAATATATGGCCCACACAATAAGGCCGAATGAGCTTAGAGGCGGGAAAGATCGATTTGGGCCTCAGTGACTTGTGGAGTGTTTGATGGCTGAGGCAAGATAAAAGGTGAACTTTTATAGAAAAGTTTTATTGATTGCCTCCGGTAACTTAAGTCATTCTTATGGTGGTTATATATGTATGGATTTTTGCGGGGTGTGGTAAAAAAAAAAGATGTTTACATTTCACACTCAGAAACAAAATAATAGAAATAATACTAAACTACAATATCTTCCAATGTTAAAACCCTTTCTTGCTGCTTCATTTAATGGGAGGACATACCCAGTGAAGGCTTAGTCTTGTCCTAACACTGTCATATGTTTTTCACTGTGCCCCATTTTTAAAGAAGTGCTGCTTAGCTCTTTGGACCAGAACCATATTTTAGTTGATTTTCCTTTCAATCAGTCACTTTTAGGAAAAATGGGATGAGAATATGTGAATGAACCTTCAGCATCTGTACTTTCTTTTAGTAGCAGGGGCCTGATACTCTTTTTCTGCCATTTATGCAAAATCTTGGCAGAGGCTCCTATCGTTAGTTATGAGTTTTTATATGAATTTTAACTTTTGTCTTTTCAAAACCATTATTTGTGTTTGCATTATAAAACAAACCCAGAAAATATTTGGATTCTGCACCCTCTGTACCTATAGCTGTGACAACATTTGAGAAGGGCAGAGGAAGTTACTGTAGAACAGGAAGCTGCCACTGTACTGGGAGAGCTTGAGAACATTTTAGAAAATGGTTCATTCTTCAGCACATTGTACCTCACGTAAAAGATTCTCCAGAGTCTCCCTTAGCTTAGAAGAAATTGATTTTTGACCACAGTAAGGCTGAACACAAATCTTTTTCTGATTGATCGGGCTCGAGTTCTCGAAGGTAACTTGAGTCCGTTGGTTGCTGTGGCGGTAGGTCGCCACCTCACAGCAGGGGGTGTAACGTGCTCGTCCGCCACCCTCTGGGGGCCTTCAACTTTGTAACGTTTGTCGAATTTAAATTTAGCAGTGAATGCCCACGTCACCATCCAGCAGCCACAGATCCAAGGCTGGACCTAAGGCCCCTGACCTGTGGACGTTTATACTCATCCTTGACGTAACTTCATCAAAGTAGCTTGTGTAACCCAGTTTTATCAAAGCAGTGATTAATGTACCTTGAGAGCACACCCCAGTTTGTCTTTCAGCCTTTGCTTTTACCCCAAACTTTGCTCTTTCCGGTACAGAACTCCACGTGGGGTCCCAAGGGCCAAGCAGCTACCCTTTGTATCACTGTTGTCACATGTCTTGCTCCTCGTTTGTATATGGTGTGTGTCTGTATCAGTCTGCCTCTGTTCACTTTCTCATTTATAGAGAACACTGAAAACCACTCTGAAACACCGGCAGCTCCTGCTCTACCTCCTTCAGCTCCTCCTAAGCCTAAACCCAAACCTAAACCCAAAAAAACACCTGTGCCTCCAAAAGGGGCCACGACTGGGGCCAGCCACAAAGGTGATGAAGTGCCTCCCATTAAAAAAAATACCAAGGCTCCTGGTAAGCAGGCCCCCGTCCCTCCACCCAAGCCAACAAGCCGAAACACAACCCGAGAGGCTGGTGAGTATGCCCCCGGTGCCCTGCGGGCTTGAGCCGAGGGTGCTTGGCTCTGGGATGGGGCTAATTGTTTCTTCTAAGTGTGATGGTCTTTTGGGGTCTTAGGACATAATACCAGCGGATTCAGCTTTGACACAAAGAATGCCCAGGAGATTCCTTTGTTGCTTTCTAGCAAAGAAAAGGCCACCAGCTGATTAGCGCACCTCATTAGTTTCTGGGTGTACATACCTCTTTCATCTTGAGTATCCACCATCTGCCTATGAGACCCAGTCGAAGGATACAGGGAGTAGCATGCCTGATAAATGACAGTGATCTGCTAGAACATTATTTAGACATTGGCTGACCTTCTGCCTATTTGAGTTTACGGGTGGCTTTTTGGCTTGGGTTTTCTTTCAAAATATCTTAGGTTTGCATATAAAAATATGACACTTATATCTTTGGCATATTTGCTGGATGTTAATGTGTTAAGTTTTCAGCATACATAGTCACCTTCCCTTCTGATAAATGACAAAGGGTTTATACCACTTGGTTCAGCTCCACCCACCAACTTTCTACCACAGTCAGAACTATTTCAGTCTAGTTGAAAGTTACACACTTACTCCCCCGACACCTCCCAGAGACTTCAGTGTCTCATAAGGCAAAGCATCTGGTGTGCTGTGGTTACAAATTGCTATCACGGATCACCAGCGGATGTTTGACTGATCTGCAGTAACTTCATGCAATATGTATCCAGCCTTCCTTGCCAGTCAGATATGCTTACTGCAAAGTGCAGCTCCCATTCTTCTAGTGAAATGGAATAAAGATGCCTACCTTGTCTTCTAACTTTTGAAAGGACATTAATCGAAATCCACAAGCTCAGTGGCCTTTCCCTATTATCATGTGCATATAAGTTCCCCTGTGCTATAGCACATCTTATTTTCCTTAAAATCATCAGCAGCATTCTATCAGTTCACTCCCAGGATTTGCCCTGCTGTTGGTCTTTTTCCTCCTCATAATTTATCCCCATAATGCTCAAATTCAGAAAGTGGTTTAGTTGACAGTGTAACAGATTTCTGAATGCAAATGGCTGTCCCTCTCTTCCTGCCTTTGAACTTTAGCATCTGGGTCTCTTCTAATAAGCTCTAAAATGAAATGTTTCGGAATGATGCGCCTGCAGTGCCCGTGGCCATCTCCTCAGGGACCAGCTGTCCTCGCCCATCAGCATTCATGCTTGGCGGGTTCTGTGTGTATTTCCCAAACTGCCCTGCACACACCAGGAGCAGTGCTTGAAGGGAAGAAGGCACTGATCTGCTTCTTAAAGAGAGCCGCAAACCATCACTCTGTCGCTAGGGATTAAAATCCTGTCCTGCATACACTGCCCACTTCCTCATTCCCCACATGGTATCACCTCACCGTGAACTTGGCGTGGATTCTCTTTACTTCTCTCAGAAGAAAGCTGATGATTAACGCTAGAGCAAGGGACAGCTTTTATGAGAGATTTTGAGTTATTTCCAGATATTTTACTTGAAGATTTATTAATAGACTCATGATGTTCCTAAGAGAATAGTACAGTCATTTTATTCATTGTATAATAAGAGGCCCAGCAGGCCCTCAGTGTAAATAAGAATGTGGCTGTTCCAGGGACTATCACAAAGAAACAGAGGTGGCATTGAAGTATAACAACAAGCTCATCCTGCAAGGATTATTTGATCAAATATTGATAATATTCAATACAGAATCCTATTGATATTTTATATGTAATCATGTACAACTCTCTGCATGCTGACGTTGTTTTACTTGAATAATGTTGATCTTTTGGAAAAGTTAGTTTAAATGCAGCTCTTGCTTTTTAGTCCAATGTTTTATATTGTTAAAACAGCTATCAGGTAAGATTCTTCTTTTATTAGTAAGTTAGTATAAGTCTCCAGATAACCAGATATCAGTTTAGAACGTTCAACTGCTTTGCCATGAAAGTAAGGTTAAATCTGCCTGGTTTATTCTATCTTAATGTTAACACTACTAACAACAAAAGTACTCAACCATGGAGAGGTGGCATTTCTCTTTTTAAAAAAAAATCATGGTTTTAATTTAAAGTAATTTAGCAACATGGTTGGTTTCAGCAAAGTCCTGTCATTTTAGACGATTCTTAAGAAAAAATGTAATGTGGCTTGAATTGGCAGTCCAAACATTGAAAAAAAATATCTTTTTCCTTAAGCCAAGCGAAAATGAACTTTTCCGTTAGAAAAGAAGGAATTTTCTTTAAAAAAATTTTTAGAAGTGATATGTGGAAGGGATTCTGTTTAACTTACCAAAGAAAATAATTGAGCATTTTTAGGCATGAAATCCTTATTATCTTTGCTGTGAAAAGTAAATTTAGAATGGACTTAGCTTGAATGAGTTTGCTTAATGAGTTTGACTTGTAAGTAAGTGAAGGTTGTTAACTATAGAGATATATTAACCGATCCAGATTTGGGGAAGGAGAATTCTAGTTATTATGTATATCTAAAATAATAAAGACTCCAAACCATAGGGACTTCTTTTAAGCCTGGATCCTATTGCTGAATGAGATTGGCTTCTTTAGTATATCAGAATTAATGAAGTTTTACATCTCATTGTGTTCCTCTCTTAACCCTCTCTCGATGTCAATAAAGTTGTAACTGGAGGTAAGTTACAGTAGCATCTGTATGTACGTGGATTGGCTCCACAGTGTGAACAAGATATTTTCTAATAGATCTATGAAAGATAGTTCAACTTCTCCTGAAAAAGAAGGAACGTACAACATTGTAATAGAAGAAACAATTAGGAGAAATGTATAGATCATAAAGATCACAAAACAAGAGTATTTTCATAGGAGTTTAAATGTATATCCTAAGATGACATAAAGAAAAGGGTAATTAACCTTTTTTTTTCCTGAAAATGGTTTGGTTGAAGGTGGCCCTATCCAGAAGTAGGCAAATATACCAGGATAATCCTTTGATGAAGATCCTCTTGGAATGTAAACCACATAAACCTAAGGGAGATTACATTTGCAAAGAAGGGGTCAGAAGACCTTAGAATGATATTCTTTCCATTCAAATTATTTAGGTGCTACTCATGTAAATATTTTGTAAAAAGGATGTTTTTCCTGTCTTCTGACATTTTGAAGGGGACTTGTCTTTCCTGCGTGACATGTGTTACCTGTGTGCCATCGCTACTGCGGATGGAAGTACAGACCAGCATGGCAAGTTTCTCCAGAGCTGTGGGAACAGCTGGTTTGGAGTTTGCTCTTATTTTTTTTTTCCAAACAGGGTCTTGCTCTGTCACTCAGGCTAGAGTGCAGTGGTGCAGTCATAGCTCATTGCAACCTTGAACTCCTGCACTCAGGATCCTCCTGCCTCGACATCCCAAGTAGCTGGGGCTATGGGTGCTCACACCATGCCCAGCTGATTTTTTTTTTTTTTTGTAGAGACGAGGTCTCACTGTATTGCCCAGGCTGGTCTTGGACTCCTGGCTTCTCCTGCCTTGGCCTCTCAAAGTGCTGGGATTACAGGCGTGAGCCCCCACACCCAGGCTGGAGTTTGCTGTTTTAGCAGTAGAATGAATGAATGTGCTTTTGACCCAGAAAGGAGCTAGTGATATATACCCCAGCCTCTTCTGACTCCCAGAGAGACATGAGAGAACATGCATACTTTACGATGAGCCCAATTGTGTACCACACCAGCTAGCTACTGGCGTCTGTTCTCTACCTGCCATGATAGCCCTTTTTCAGAGAATACAGGGCTTTTTCAGGTGACCCATAGGACAAGGAGCTGAGGATTTCCCTTTGGCTGGCCCAGGTAAAGACTTGAGGAGGGAGAAGACAGAGGGTGCTTGTCCCTCAGAGTTTTGCCAGAAGCATCACTTGCTCCCTCCTAGATTGGGGGCAGAAAACAAAACCATTGTCATTCTCAGCCTATTTGCTCTCATTCATTTGTTCAACAAATTTTAAAGGGACTATTTTAAATGCCATTGCCAATTACAGTTTGGTTACTTTATTTTAAAAAAAGCATCCTATTCTTCGAGTTTTAATACAGAATCTCTCTATTGTAGCTGGTTCCTCTCATTCAAAAAAACCAAGTGGCTCCAAAGCATCAGCTTCACCGTCTACTTCGTCCACCTCCTCTCGCCCCAGAGCTTCAAAGGAGACAGTTTCTAGCAAAACGGGGACAGTGGGGACCACGAAGGGCAAGAGAAAAACTGGCAAGCAGCCAACGACTTCTCGCCTGTCCCCGGACACAACCACTTGTGGCGCATCCGACCTTACGGGAGAGCCTCCGGAGAGCGGAGCGGAGGGCCTCCCACCCGAGCAGACTGCCTCTGGGGCCGAGGAGCCGCAGACCGCCGGCAAGTCCAAGTCCGGGGTCCCCCCGCCCCCGGTGGCTCCAGCGCCTTCGCCCCCCTCCTCCCCTCCCCCTCCCGAGGATCCGTGCGTCGCCGCCGCCGACGCTCCGCTCGGCCTGGGCAGCGTGGGAGCTGACCTGCCCGTCTCTGCCTTAGACCCAAGTCGGCTGCTTTGGGCTGAAGAGCCGGCGAGCAGAACCAGTCTCCACTCAGGCCCCGGCTTCAGTGATAGCAGAGAAAGCGCGAAATGGTGAGTCGGGCACAAACCCCGTGTTCCACTGAGGGCTAAAGTTCGCCGATGCGCCGCTCTGTTGGAAACGAAGGAACCTGGTTTGCCTTCTTTTATAATTGAACCTACTGGGCCGGGCGCGGCGGCTCACGCCTGTAATCCTAGCACTCTGGGAGGCCGAGGCGGGCATTGCTCGAGGTCAGGAGTTCGAAACCAGCCTGAGCGAGACCCCCCGTCTCTACTATAAATAGAAAGGAATTAATTGGCCAACTAATATATATAGAAAAAATTAGCCGGACATGGTGGTGCATGCCTGTAGTCCCAGCTACTGGGGAGGCTGAGGCAGGAGGATCGCTTGAGCCCAGGAGTTTGAGGTTGCTGTGAGCTAGGCTGATGCCACGGCACTCTAGCCTGGGCAACACAGCGAGACTCTGTCTCAAAAAAAAAAAAAAAAAAATTAACCTACTGAATGTTAGGTGTGCACACGTGTGACTCAGGCATTGGTTTTTCAGAGCCCTCGCCCTGGAATGCCTGGGACTGCTGAAGGACATGACATTGGTAGCCCGGATAAAACCACTTCACATCTGTGGTTTTCATGTTCCTTTAGAAACTGCTTCAGCACTGCTGGGTGGTCCTTGTTTTTGTCCCTAGAGACTTCCCTTCTCTTTCCTCACAGTTTTTATTTTAAAGCTTTACCCCTTGGGTCCAAATTGCTCACCCACTGCTGCCCACCTCATTTCAGCAAGTGATTTAGCCTTCTCCTTCTCCAAGGGCATGACGACCATTAGGAAAGGACTCTCCAATTCGAACTCCTTTTTCTCCAACCAGGGTGGCCCCTGTTATTGTCCTTTTAATTCCCCACCTGGCTCAAATGTTACCTCCTCTGTGAAGCCTTCTAGTGCTTCTAGACAGACAGAATTGGTCTATTATCATGTCTCCTATACTCAGACAACCTCTTTTTTCCTACCCATGGGACAGAATAGCCAACACATCTTATTTATCGCTGTGTCCCCAGCAACATGTTCAGAGTCTAGTAGGCACTCAGAAAATACATAGTGAATTGTTGCATGAAGGTGAAAAAGTGAGCAAAGGTGGTTATAGGAAAGTCAGCCTACTTCAGCGTGGTGGAAGCTGTGTTGAACATGAGATGTCCTTGGTACTAGATTTTATAAATTGGATATTAATGGAAGATAAAAGGTAGTGGTCAAGTAGGCTTCATTTCTCTTAAGAAGGTGACCAAACAAAATGAGCCAAGGAACTTGATGTTGCCCCACCACCACCCAGTTTCCCAGACCAGAAACTGAGGTTCATTTTAGGGTCCTCATTCTCCTTCTTTGTTTGTGTCTTATCACTCACAAAGTCCTATAAATATTCTACTTACAGGTAAATAAAACATGTTAGCCCACCTGTTCACAGGTATGAAGGAAGGTCTGTCAGAATATAGTAGACACAACAATCAGTTCTGTGTAGGGAAGGCTTGGAGTTCTTGATCCAAACTCTTCTCTCCTATGTTAGAGAGTAAAACCTGTATTTACTTCTCAAATCATTTAAAACATTCTATTTCAAAAAACTGTCATGTTAGACTTTTTCAAAAAAGTTGATTATATTAAAGTAGTTTCGATCAAGAGACTGAAATATCAACTTTAACTATTTAATTGCTGATAATAATAACCTTCATTCATTGAATACTTATTTAATGTCAGGAACTAAGCACTGTACATATATTATCATTTAATTTAGAGATGTCTTCCCTGAAATATCCCCATTTTATACATAAGAAAACTGGCATTCAGAGAGATAGTTTGTCCAAGATTGCCCACTTAGCAGTGGCAAAGCCAGATTCTATGCTCTGAATAACTTTATAAGTTTTTCAGAGCAATTGCTGGTACTTCTATTTCTGTTGTGTTAGTTTCTTGTTTCTTTGTTTTTATTTTTATTATTTTGAGCACCAAAATTTGAAGGAAAGCCAAGGAAAGATAAATAAATGTCAAACTACAATTAGTTTGTTTGACATTTTAATAAAAGATAGAAGAAAAGCCAATATTGAAATGAATGATTATGGTGTCTGTCTTAGTCTATTTTGTGCTGCTATATCAGAATATCTGAGGCTGGGTAATTTATAACAACAAATGTATTGGCTCAGTGTTCCAGGGGCTAGGAAGTCCAAGATCAAAGTGCTAGCACTTGGCAAGGACCTTCTTGCTCTGTCATCGCTTGATGGAAGGTGGAAAGGCAAAGGGGCACACCAGGATGAACCTACTCTCATGATCCCTTGTAAAAATGGCATTAATCTCCTCGTGAGGGCAGAGCCCCCATGACCTAAACACCTCCTGTGATGCCCTACCTCCCAGCACTATTGTAGTGGGGATCAACTTTTCAATACATGAATTCTGGGGGATGCATTCAAACCACAGCAGTGTCCTTAATGCTTCCAGCACACAAGAAGTGTCTTCATTTAATTATAGTATTTTCCAGCATTGCAATCAACCCCAGCATTTAGAGCTGAATATTCATTCTTCCAGCATATTTTTTTTGCTTGCATCTTCTGTGCTGAGCAATGTAGTAAGTGCCAAAGATACAAAAATGAGCAAGACAGGGTAGTTGAAAGTAGTTTTTACCAAAATGTCATCTGGTATGCCCAGAAAGTATAAATGTTTAACATAATGTCTGAATTTTGGAAATAGGTGGAGCATATGGGTTTATTGATCAATATACTAAAGAATAGGGTACAACATATAAAACACTTCCTTAAATAGTCTTAAGCATTCAGAAAGCTCATAGCCAAAGGTGACCTGACTCTGTCCAGTTCATCTCCACAGGCATTCAGAGAGTGCACTCGATTGTGCTAGGCACCACGCTGCTGCGGGTGGCTTGATAATCTGTCTTGAGCCCCAGTGTGTGAAGAATGGTCAGACAGAAGAGGTGCGCGTCTGTTCTCCGTTTCTGCTGGATTATAATCAGAGGGCGAGAGCTCAGGATGTCATTTGACCTTGAGGATACCTATGGTAGAGTTTCCTGTCAGTCAGGGTAGCTATAACATTTTCCTAGAAGAGGTCACAGAGATTTTCTTCTCCATACATTCTTCAAAACTAAAAATTTAAATGGCAGTTCATTCTACAGGCATGGTTTGTGTTTGCTCTTGAATTAATGAACCCGGAGTAAATAGTCTCTCAAATTTCCATCCAAATTCTTTCTTCCTTTTTCAAGTGGATATTTGAATTAGAATTTCTGGCTCTTAGTCACTTGCTTTACTTAGAACTTTTCCTGAGTTATGTTTAGTCAACTAATGTATGAAAATCTGTCATCTTATGAAGAGACTTCTGTTTGGAATACAAATATGAAAACTTGAACACCCTGACTGCCACACTAGAAAAAAACATTTTTTTTCCCTTGGGGCTGTGGTGTTTTATTACAAAAATAGAATAAAAACTTCAAAAACAAAATAATCTTTTCAAATTTAATGAAAAATTTGTTATTTTTTATTGTTTTCTGTGCATGAGTTACGTACAACTCGAAAAATAGTTCATGCCACTCCGAAAGTAAAGAGGCATGTGAGTAACATATGCTTCACCAGGCCCTGGGCTCAAAACTAGTGTGAGTTAAATGCAACTCACATGGCAGTTAATATTAAGTTGGGCAAGTGGCTGTGTATAAAAATGCCTACCTCTATTCCCATATTATAGGCTACTATTTGGTAGGCTTCCCTTCACTGGCAGCTTCCTCAATAACACATATATCCGGGATAATATAAGGCAGAAATTACTATAATAAGCCCATTTGAAGGCCATATTCGAAAGTGACTTGACTCTGTTCAGTTCATTTCCACAAACATTTACAGAATGCACTACATTGTCCAGGAACCCTAGGGAAAATAACGAGAGCTAAGTGGTGAGTTGACTGATACAAATTTGGAGTACATTTAATATTGAATATAATTTATAACATTAATATAACTTATAATATTAAGTATAAAATAATGTATAATATAACATAACATTTAATAGGTAGAATGGATTTGTTACCCTGGTTGGGCAACTCATTCTTGGCCTTCCTCAGTTTTGTGAACTATAAATCATCTACCCTCCTTATTTAACACTGTGGAACAACTTGTAAGTTATAAAGGTATGCTGAACTCTTTGAAAATTGCAAAACATTATAAAATGCAAATAGTGAGATTAAAATAATAATCAATATCATAATAAATTAGTAAACAGCCAGTTGACCAAATAAGTCTCAGGTATCTTTTGTTCTGCCATCTAGAATGTATCATTAATTGGCATGTCTTTAAACATGCTGTGGTCACCCATAATGGCAGACTGTTCAAACAAGGATGGCTTCCAGTGACAATCAACTAAAAATCCAGACTGTGGAAAAGTTTTCCCGCAAATACAGATCTTCTCTTATTTAAGATGAAACTTCATGCTGTATAAAACAGTATGGTCATACTCTGGTTTCTCTTCAGATCATATAAATCTTTCACCTTTTAAAACAGTATGGTGGTTCCTCAAAAAATTAAAGGTAGAGTTACTGTATGACCCAGCAATTCTACTTCTGTGTATATAGCCAAAAGAATTGAAAGCAGGGTCTTGGATTTGTACAGCAGTGCTCATAGTATCATTATTCACAATAGCCACAAGGTGGAAATGACCCAAATGTCCATTGACTAATGAATGGATAAACAAAATGTGGCATATACATATAGTAGAGTACCATTCAGCGTTAAAAGGGAAGGAAATTCTCATACATGCTACAACATGAATGAACCTCAAAGACAATATGCTAAGTGAAGTTAAGTCAAACACAAAAGGACATTATATAATTTATATAATATATATTATATATTTATATAAAATAATTTATATAATATATATGATTTTATTTATCCAAGGTACTTAGTCAAATTCGTAGAGACAGAAAGTAGAATGCTCTCCAAGGGCTATGGGGAGGGGTTGTGGGGATTTATTCCTTAGTGAATACAGAGTTTCAGTGTGGGAAGATGAAAAAGTTCTGGAGATGGATGAACTATACACTTAAAAATGATTAAAGTGGTAAATTTTATATTATATATATTTTAGCAATAAAAATGAGATTTCATATTTCCTTCATTGAGAATAAGAATTTAGTCTGTCAGATTTTTCTAATAAGTGAAAAATAGAGAATTTTCAGAGTGCTTAGGCTTTTAACTGCAAAGTAGAATTTTAAATACCTCATATTTTGATAAAGTTTACCTGTGTTCATTATTCAAGAAGGTTTTGTTTTGTTTTGTTTTGTTTTTAGTTACTGAGAGCAGCAGATGCGTGCTTTGCACGGTATAGTCTTTGGCTCTCAGTCATGTGACATCCAAATTGGAATACTTCATTTATACCAGAAGGCAGTCTGGAGGATCTTCTGAGTCTTAAAATGAAGATTACGTTGTTTTTGATATGATATGTTTTTAATGTAAAGCACTATTTTTTATTCTAGTCTTTGAAAATTGTCAGTCTTTATATATTTATTGTAACTCTTTAAACCAGAGACTGTCACCAAGCTAAATAATGGAAAATCATTATGTCCTCGCACATCACTTTTCTTGTAAAGAACTCGTTTAACTTTTACACTTTCCATCTTCTGTTGTTACTGTCGTCCCATAAGAGGGTTTTACAAATGAAGCAATGAAAGCACAGAGAGGATAAATGATTTTGGACTGTTGACACACTGGTTGGGGTGGAAATAGGTTGAATTCATATATTAATGAAAGAAGTACTTTTCTATGCCACCACCATTCTGGGTGCTGGGATGCAACACAATATGAGTCCTACTTGTCAAGGGACCTGCAGGTGTGGAGAAGGCAGACAGGTAATAGGTTATCAAGATGGAGTATGTCACAAACTCCAGTGGGGTTGTCCTCAGGTCACCATGGAGCAGATACGGTGGGGCAAGGAATTAAACTGAAGGCCCTCAAAAGCTTCCTGAAAGAGTCAAGGCTTAAGCTAAGACGTGATAGATAATCAGAAGTTAATACAGGTCAAACAAAAAATGTAGACAAAGTCAAATATCCAGGAGCTTCTAGCTGTTAATTCTTTCCACTGAACCCCATTGCTATGGAAAAATAAATTTGCACAACAGAGTGTTACCATATTCATTTACTGCATGCATTAATATTAGACACCATCTAGTCAAGCTTTTTAATTTCACAGATGAAGAATGTAAAACCTTGAGATTTAAGTCACACAGCACTACTCCTCCATTTCAGTGACGTTAGCCTGGCCCATGTCTGGTGTCTCCTTTCCCCAGCCTGAAGGAAGCCCATGAAACTTCAGCTCCTTTGGATGGTTTTGATGTCCCAGAGGGTTGCTTCACATCACCCCTGTGTTTTGTGCCTTTAACAGTTTCACGACCAAAGATGAGCTGGCCCCTCAGCTACTGACTCCTGGGCTGATGGGAGAGTCTTCAGAGTCCTTCAGTGCCATGGAGGACGAAGGCCAGAGGGAGTACCAGGCCAGTGACTCTGACTCCGACGGGCCCATCTTGTACACCGATGAGGACGAGGATGAGGACGAGGATGAGGATGGCAGTGGAGAAAGTAAGACCGTTTTCAAGAGGTAGTGGGGGGAAGACGGAAGCAGCTGCTTTTTGTAAAGAACAAAATCCTCATTAGGAACCAGACGTTGAGGTTTTCTTTCACCTCATCTTCCTTTCTCACATTAGAAACGTGTCTATCCTGAAGTTTTAGCTTTTGATGACAGGTCTTTCTGGAACGTGAACCCACTGGGGTGGGTCTGGCCTTCGTGTATGCGATGGATGTGCAGGTTTGTATTTGTACAGAGAATCAAAGCTTTTTAATGACAGAGGCCTTTCTCAGTAAGACCAGGGGCCCTTGCACCCTGGGCTATTCTGGAAGGAAGAGCCCCAGTGCAGGACTCATTGGCTTATTCACTGGAGGTGTTTGAGATTTTCTTACGCACTTAACCTCTTTAGAATTAAAAATAGTCATTTATCCAGTGACTGGAAGTGAGACAGTATGCCTTCTAGGAAGGAGTGATTCTAAAGTGGATATAGCCTACCGTGTATGTATAACTTAGGGAACTAGAAAGTGCTGTTATTGTATTTTTTTTAACTTTCGGCCAACATGACTTTGGAGGAATTCACTGTGGATTGAATTTATCGATTATGACAAGTTATTATGTGCACAATGAAATAGCAATTTGTTAAATTCTTTCTAATTTGCATGGAGAAAAAAATCATTATCATCCATCTGGTATAAATTAATCATTTTAAGGATTCCTGGGTGATTGAGGGTTAAAATATAGAAAGGTGTTACAGGGGTAAAAGGAGAATGCAAGGATTAACTGTACAGTATAAGCCAAGGGGCTAAGTTTTTAAAACTTGAATTTTCTTGCATTGTGCAATTCAGTACTTTCCATGATCCACCATATCAGCAAAATTAACTGTCACTTTCCAAATGATGAGGTGCTATGTACAAGTTTTTTCATGGCGTCCCAATAATTTTCAGAACACTTAAAAAAAAAACTAGTTCTTCAGTCTTTTCAGAACGAACTACATCCAACTCAAAAGCTTTTTTTCCTTAGGTTAATTAAGAGTCCCCTCTTGCATGAGGATAAAGAATTTGGTCTGGGCTCCGTTGAAAGTCCACGCCACGCGTAACCTGAGTGCCGCTGGCTAGAAGCCACTTTCTCTGCATTTCTGCCCTTTTCAACCCCCAGGTGCTCTGGCAAGTAAGATCCGACGGAGGGATACTCTTGCTATCAAACTCGGCAACAGGCCATCTAAGAAAGAATTAGAGGACAAAAACATCTTGCAGCGCACCTCTGAAGAAGAGAGACAGGAAATCCGACAACAAATCGGGACCAAGTTAGTCAGGTAATTGCTGCATTTTAGGACAGTACTGACCAATTCATGCTTTTCTTCCTCCCAGAGTTCCCTGCCTCACTGGGGTCCTTGCAAATGGGCCCATGTGGCCTATCTGGCCTTTTAAAATTGGCCTTGGATGGTGAACCACTCAAAGAACCTGTCCTTTGCTCCAGCGAGCCAGTGGCTTTGAGGTCTCCAAAGCCTACTCCAGGGGTCAAGAAACTTTTTCTAAAAGGACCAGTTAGTAAATATTTTAGGGTTTGCTGGCCAGACGGTCTCAGGTGCAGCTGCTCCACGGTGCTCTTGTAGCATGAAAGCGGACATAAATAATATGGAAGCAAATAAGTGTGGCTGTGTTTCAGCAAAACTTTATTTACCAAGAAAGGTGGCAGGCTGGATGTGGCCTGCAGACCATAGTTTGCCCAACTCCTGGCCTAATATGTGGGCTCCCAGGCATTCCCATGGGTCCTGTGAGGTTCTGCGCTGGGGGCTGAGAGATAATAGTTAGCTTCAGTGGCCTGGCTCCATCCAACTCAGGTAACCATAGTCCCCCTTTCAACTTCAAATAAATGAGGCATCTGACATCTCTTCCTGCCTCCAACCATTGTGCTAGGATTGCTGCTTTTACCACTAGTGACATTGGAAATCCATTTAACTGGCGGGTTTTTGTTTGTTTGTTTGTTTTTTGAGACAGAGTCTCACTCTGTTGCCTGGGCTAGAGTGCCATGGTGTCATCCTAGCTCACAGCAGCCTCAAACTCCTGAGCTCAAGCGATCATCCTGCCTCAGCCTCTCAAGTAGCTGGGACTACAGGCATGCACCACTATGCCCGGCTATTTTCTATGTATATTTTTAGTTGTCCAGCTAATTTCTTTCTAATTTTAGTAAAGACAGGGTCTCTTGCTCAGGCTGGCCTCGAACTCCTGAGCTCAGACGATCCTCCTACCTCAGCCTCCAGGAGTGCTGGGATTACAGGCGTGAGCCACTGCCCACGGCCTTAACTGGCATTTTTAATAGAAGTGAGTGTTCGTTCACACCGAAGCTCTTAGTTTTGATGATCAGGTTAACACATGGAAGAATTAATTATTCTGCTGACTTCTCTCACTCTGCATATACAGCAGGGGACATAATTGGGAGGAGGGAACAGTCTGGAAAACCAGAGCAGCATGTGAAGGTAGGAGGAAATTGCTGTCCTTGCTTGGAAGAGCTATAACGGGGAGGGAGAGGTGGCATGGAGGGGTTCCAGAGGTCATTGACTGTTTCTCCAGAGGAATAGTAACCCCCTAAGACACCTTCTTATAGCTGAGGCATGGAAAAAGAGTTCGGAGACAGCAGCTGTGGCATCCATATGAAGGGACATCTCACCCTAACAGAGGATCTCGGAAGAGACTGAGAGAGTCTCTGCACAGGAGCCAGTGGTCTCCTCAGTCTGGTCTTCTCACTTCAGCCCTAAACTTTGGCCATTTACTGCCACTTCTGCCCTAGGAAAGAGTCAGCAGAAGTAACAGAAACACAAGTGATGAACAGTATCGAGCTGGAAAGATCTACAGGTTTAAACTTGTCATTTTACCAAGTGAAAACAAGGGCCCCTCTGAGGCCCAGAGAGATTAAGGAAATTTCTCAAGGACATGCAGTTACTTAGTAGCAGAACTGGGATTAGAATTTCATTCCTGGGCTCTCTGCCCAATTTTCTTTTTCATAATTTCCCCTGTTTTGTGCTTTCTACACTATATAAGAGAGCATATGCTTATAGGTTTTTTGTCTGTTTTATTGCCCTTGTTTGTGTTTTGCTGTGAAGAAAAATTTAAATCATTGAATAATATTTGCATGAAAGAGTAATGCAACATAAGGTGTATCCCTTAAAAACAAAATCATCATAGTTTATTAGAGTAAGGGGTAAAAAGATGAAGGATTGCATACGCATCTCAATAAACGTCAATGTGGCATTAAAGAAAATGTGTCTTTGTTAAAATCCTAAACAAATCAGTAATAGAGGAGGTTTTTTATGCTAAATATCTTAGTATATAGAGAAACCCTAAAGTCATTTTCTTTAAAAAATAGAAGCAAACAAAGATTTCCCTCTCTTATTGTACTAAAAGTCTGATCATAATTATTTGTAGTGAAGAAAAGGTATAAATTATAAATTACAACAAAGAAATACTGTTATCATACCTAGTTATACACCTAGAAAACTCTTAAAAATTGACCAAAAATTGTTATATATAATAATTTTAGCAGGTTCATATGATATAAGATTAATCTATAAAAATCAACATTATATTCATATAACATTAACACATAGCAAAAAAATACCATGTAAAAGGGAAGGCATTTATAGTAGTAGCAACAACCACATTTTAAATACTAAATTATTCATTTAACTTGGGGCCCAAGAAATCCATTTCCAGAAAATCATAATGGAACAAATGAAAAAATAAATGAGTAAATGGAGAGAGAGAGAGAGTAAACGTTTTTATTAATGAGAAAAATTCAGCAGACAGGTTTATCAGTTGTGTGGGTGGCATGAAGTTCAAAGGATAACAGGTGTACTTTATAGAATCAGGGCATAAATAATGGATTAATCTATAAAATGAAACCAAATAGAAATAAATGTCACCTTTTTCAATGTGGGCCAAAGGAAAACCATCCACCAAGACAGGTTGAGGGGCCTGTGGCCAGTGTTTGAGGTCCTAGTAAGCTCAATGAGAATCACTATGACAGTCATCCTGAGAAGTGGCTGTTTGACACCAGAGTGTAGGCTTATCCAGAACTGGTGGAAACACAGTCTGCCGCATAAGGCGGGGGACAGCCCCTGGTTGGCTGCATCTGTAAAACAGTTAAACAAACCAAGGCTTGGGAGGATTAAAGGAAATGATACATTTTAAGGTACTTTAGTGCCTGGATCATAGCAAACACTCAATAAAATTAGTTTCTTATTATCAATTTAAATTACTATACATCTCTTAAACTGGTAAGGCATATTTAAAAATTAAACTCAGTTGACAAGTTTATGGGTAAATAGGACATATACATTGCTATTATGCAGTAATTCTTAAGAACAGATTAACAATATGATAAAAGAATTATAAAACAGTCCTTTTTTTTGCATGGTAATTCCATTTGGGGGACTATATAAGAAGGAAATAATCCAAAAGGAAAAAAATGCTGTTTTACAAAGATGCTTATTACAAGGCTATTTATGGTAATGACAGATTAAAACAAACAAAGTGCCTAAAAACAGAGGACTGATGAAGAACATTGTGAGAACTTGACACTGTGGAATCCCATGGAGCATCAGTTTTCTAACTGCTTTATCAAGGATTCCTTAGAGATGATACACAGGTGTCCCTGGGAGAGCCAGGGAAGTATAGGTGTGTGTTTGGTTAGGATGGGAGGAGACTTCTCTATCCCAGGTCTAACCATCCAACTGAGATATCTTCTGTCTCTCTTATATATTAGGATTCCACCCCAACACCCAAAGGTTTGAAAGCCTTTGTAAATACGTACGTAGACTATACCTATCAAAAATTGTAATGAAGCAGGGTTTTTACTGTTATTAATGTTTAAATTTTGCAGACTTTTTTTTTCTACAAACATAGCACATCTAATCATTGTCATTGAAAGATAAATTACCCACAGTTCCAGCCTTAGGGAACTACATGTGTAATGAAAGAGAGAGAATGATACAATATATTGCATGGTATTAGTTGTGTGAAAAGCACAAGAAACTAAGTCAAAGGACCTAGGTATGAATCCTGGTACCAGCATTCAGTAGTGTTTTGTCTTAGGTGAATTAATTAATCTCTCATTTCCTCGTCTGTAAAATGGGAATTGGCTACTACCTTGCTGAATGGGTTTGAGGTTTCAAAACAGTATAAATTAAGCACCTAGCAGAGTACCTAGGACTTTAAAAGTATGAGTAAATGATAGCTATAATTATTGTTTTTATAATTACCTATATGATAAATGCTTTAATAGATGTGTATAAACCACTATCTACGGGCAAAGTATCAGGAGCATTTAATTCTCACTTGCAGGAGAGATCAAACATTTACCTTCAAAGTTCTGTTTCAATCATTTGTAAGATTTGAGTAGGTGGAGAAGGAGAGAAAGGCATTCCAGAGGGAAGAAACTTTATAAATAATAATCAAAGAAGGATGGTATATTGGGTACATGATATAGAGTACAGCATATTGGTGGTACAAATAAGTAGTATAAGGATACTTGAGGGGCACAGTGTCTGGCTGGCATAGATGTTCACTGGGTTCTTTTGTGGACTCACTTAAGTTAATTTCAGGGTAGCTCTGATGAAGATTAAATTTTAACAAAATTTTTAATGAGATATTTAAAATACCGTTACTGTCTATTCTTCATACCATTTCTATCATAGCTAAAATATTTAGAATTGGTAGTATCTTTTATTAAGATTACCTTTTATGTATATTAATCCAATTTGTACAAAGTCAACCTACGTCCAGAGAAAGTTTTTCACTGTGATTAACAACAAATTGATAATGTAAATAAGGCCAAGATCTAAGTTATAAAGGATTATTAGGACATTCAACTTTCATGTACAAATAGATAGCTACTAATCACAAATGAACTTGGATTTTCTTGAAGGCAGATGGGAAAGGCTTATAACTTTATATATAATAGATTCATTTGAGGTCCCAAAAGCACTCACTGTGCAGTATAGATTGGTTATCTACTGAGTCGATATGAACTGGGTTTTTTTTAAATTTGTCTTTTTATTTCTGTTTTTTAGAGACAAGGTCTTGCACTGTTGCCCAGGCTGGAGTGCAGTGGTGCTATCATAGCTCACTGCAGCCTTGAACTCCTGGGCTTAAGCAATCCTCCTGTGTCAGCTTCCTGAGTAGCTGGGACTATAGGCACCCACCACCACCACACCTAGCTAATTGGTTTTTTTATTTTTGTAGAGATAGGGTCTTGCTATATTTGCCCAGGTTGGTCTCAAACTCCTGACCTCAAGTCATCCTCTTGCCTCAGCCTCCCAAGTAGCTGGGATAACAGGCATGTGTTGTATGAACTCTTGAGCAGCAGCCTATTTTAGGCTCATAATGATTTATATATTAATCAGGCTATTGGCTAAGCTGCTGTAACATAGACCAAAAAGTACAATGGTTCAAACAAGGTATGTTTATTTCTTCTTCACACAAAAAACCCAGGTTCCTTTTGTCTTGTTGCTTTTCCATTCCCTTGGATGGTCTCATCGGCATAATCAAAGCTGGCTCCCACCACCAGTAAGTGGTATAAGTGTAAGTTATGGCCTGTGGAAGGAGAGAGAAAAAAGGGAATATGGACCCAGTCATTTTAAGAGTAAAAAGTAGAAGTTTACAAATATGATTCTGGTCACATTCCATTGCAGAAACATAACCATACCTGGTTTCTGGGCAGGCAGAAGTCTGTAGCCAGGTACCTACCTACAATTCAGGCAGACCTAAAAGGAAGAAGGGAGACTGAGTAATGGGGGAGTTAGCAGTCTCAGCCAAATCTGTAGTCTCAAACTAATGGGAAAGGACACTTATTTTATAGGTTTAAAAATTGACTTTTATTTCTCAAAACATGAAAAAATAGAGCTTTATGTTTTGTTTTGAATCTCTCACTAAGGGGGCCTGGTTTATAACCTGTAGTATATCCTTTTTGTCATTATAGGAGGCTTAGCCAGAGGCCCACAACTGAAGAATTAGAGCAAAGAAATATCCTAAAGCGTGAGTATCCTATACTACAATGATCCTTTGAGTTACCATTACCAAGCTGCCTCTGCAGATGATTCATTTATCAGCAAGAAACCGTAATATATTAGTTTACTCACCACTGACTGAAATGGCCCATTTATATCACCTTTATATGTTTTAAAAAATAATTTTCTTGAATTTTGTATTTCATTTTATGGCTTTGAGCCTGATATTTCCCAGACTAGAGTTGTGGTCATGACAACTGTTTTTAAGAAAGATGAAATACATTCCATGTATTCTTTCACCCGAATGTTAAATAGAAGAAAATGTTCTAGTCCACTTGGAAATATATGTCAAAGAAAAGGCCAGAGAGTCCACAAGGAAATAAATCAAACATTCCTATATTGTTTTTTCAAAATACAGTTTGTTGCTAGGTTTAACAAATGACTCAATTTAAAACAAAATTATGGTAAAAAGCATTTTTCAATCCATTTCATTTTCCCTTGTGATAACTCTGCTTCCCTCTTGAGTTGTTTATAATTAATTCCTCAGCACTTCAAGAGTTTGCCATTTATTTTTCTACTTTATTTTCCCATTCAGTTTTTCTCTCTATTCTCTTTGATTTTATTTTTGTACTCACCACTCCAGTGGTATTTATTGGTGTTAGTGTGTTGAAGCTATAAAACTCACAGAAGCATGGTTTGTCATGCTATTGTGTATCGGTGTGGTTACTAACTGCAGTGAGTTAAGAAATCGGTTGTTTTTACATTGAGCCTAGCTGTAGTGTTACGTTTTATTAGCCCAGTTTCAAGAGAGATTTTTCTTGTATGAAATATCAAAAAACAGGGTAGTATTACAATAGGAATGAGCCACTGGTGGGGGGGAATTCTTTTCAACTAGTCTTTTCGAGTTTTCTTGACCCGATGGATAACTCCAGCTTCCCAAGATAAGTTATTTTCTTTCCCAAAGGAAAGAAAGATTTTTAATAGCATATTATACTACAGTTGCTAGCACTAAGACAACTACACAATGAAGATATAACAGTGAAAGGAGCGGACATCTCCCCTATCTATGGGATCGTTTTCCTTGGAATGCTGTTTCCTGGCTGTTTGTGAGCATGAGTGGAATAGAGCCCACGGAAGCGTTTAAGTGACCATCAATGTATAGAAGAGCCAGTTTGGAGGAGGAAAAGGTCATGGCTAGAAAAGAAGGAAAAAATTTGTGTTTTATTTTTCTGAAGAAGGGTGGAAGCAACATCTAATTTTGACAAACAAAATAAAACCATAGAGGCTCTTTGCTTTTGATAACAGGTTCCCAGGAAATATTTGTTGAATTAAGTTTTACGTAAGCTCAAATGCAGACAGAACATATGCTCCTAAAACACAGAGATTATGTCTTGTTGGATGCCTGATGCAATACCTAGAAAAAAAGGGAAGAGCAGATTCTGAGTAATGTTTTCCTGCTCCTGTGAGACAAACGGTGCCAAACCACACTGGAGTTTGGTTTTTGAGGAACTGTTTCATGGATCCAGAAATTTATCACACGTTGATCTTAAGTGTTATCTTGGCTTTTATGCCCCCTGTTTTCCTGGCGATTCAGGAAAGAGTGAAACACCAAAGTCAACTTCAGATTTGACTCCAGCCCTTTTTTCCTTCCTTCTAACTTCATCTAAGCATGTTTGTTCTGGAAACAAAAGCTACATTTCCAGTCTGGAGTGGCTGATAACTGACTTGTGGTCTCCTGACACAGTATTGTCTGCCAAGGGAAGCAGAAGGAAGTGAGTAGAGGTGGCCCCAGTCTTTCTCTGAGCAGTCACGGGGAGCCAAGTGGCCCAGCTTACACACACTGTGCCCGCTCAGGTTTGCCTCTGGTTCTTCCATGCAGATTGCTTGTTTGTGTGTTTCATCTCCTGCTTTTGTTAGAAAGCAAGATGATTGTCTATTTGAAGAAAAGTCTGTGTGTGATATATATGATGTGGTTTTTAAGGACACTTGTTTAAACTAGGTCATCTTTTCTGGACAGACTAGGAAACTAACTCATAGCATAAAACATCTAACAATTCTCAAATCAGAGCCCACCACTAATTCAATAAACATGAGTCAGACAGCAGTAAAGGCTGATAGCTTTCATTGGAGACCATAGGATAAACTTTATTTCTTAGTATCATCCCCCATGTCACTCCTTTCTTGATTTCTTTACTGTTTTGGTGACACTAAATAAAGGTTTGGGGTTTTTTTGGTTTTGTTTTATTTTGTTTTAAAGAAACAGGATCTTGATATTAGCTATTCACAGGCGATCCTCCTTCCTGCCTCAATCTCCTGAGTAGCTGGGACTACAGGTGCATGCCACCACACCCTGCTGACACCAGAGTTTTATAAAAAGACACATATATTAAGTTATATTTAGTTTTACACTTTAGAACCAGTTCTTTAATGTTTTTGTTTTGTTTTGTTTTTTTGAGACAAAGTCTCACTTTGTTGCCCAGGCTAGAGTGAGTGCCGTGGCATCAGCCTAGCTCACAGCAACCTCAATCTCCTGGGCTCAAGCGATCCTACTGACTGCCTCAGCCTCCTGAGTAGCTGGCATGTGCCACCTTGCCCGGCTAATTTTTTGTATATATATTTTTAGTTGGTCAAGTAATTTCTTTTTATTTTTAGTAGAGACGGGGTCTCGCTCAGGCTGGTTTCAAACTCCTGACCTCAAGGAATCTGCCTGCCTCGGCTTCCCAGAGTGCTAGGATTACAGGCGTGAGCCACCATGCCCGCCCTAGAACCAGTTCTTTAAAATCAGTGAAATAGAAAGCAACCTCTGGTGCTTGGAAGGTCAGCTTTTGCTAATCAGGAAAAGTGATGTATGTAGAACACCTTTTACAGGGCAGGGATTAAAAAAAGATGCAAATCCTCTTATGGTAGTTAGCTGTGAATGTAATTCCAAGTATATTTTCTATAGAGACAAAATGTTTTAGGCCAATGAGTATTGCATGTGTTTTCCCCCAACATTTTATTATGGAATTTCTTAAGCACACAAAAAAGTTGAAGGAATTTTACAGTAAACACCCATATACCTACCATCTCTATTCTTCCATTAACATCTTGCATCCATTTATACAACTTACTTTTTATGCAATTCACAGTAAGTTTATACATGTATTTTGATTTGTTAAAAATACCCATGTGGAAATATGTAAAACAGCATGAAGAGAAACAAACCCACAAAAAAATGTGTCTTTTTTGAACCCATTTTATTTAAATTGACAACTCCAGATTATAATACTCCAGTTGCTGATATTTCTGCACATTCTTTCTTCTCCTTTTATGTTATCCCCAAAGTGCTCTGGGCAACAGTTGCTAGCCAGACAAGTTTCCTGTAGTGCCCACTGCTGCTTAACCACATGTATTATTTGTGTGTTTATGGAAAATATGTGGCTCATCTGAAATGTCCACTCCTCTCTGCTCTGATGAGTGTCACCAAGAGCAAGATTTGTCAATGAACCATTCATGAATATCCCTCCAGTCTGTTTAAAGCAACCAGAAACATTACATCTTACTTTATCATTAGTCATTGAATGAATGAAAACATGAAGGAATTGTTAGAGAATTTGGCCTGTTCAACTAACAAATACAGATGTTGCGAATATTGAATACTGATATTTTATTCAAAATAAAAATAATTATAGTGTTAAGGAGCCTATTTGAATTTTAAAAATAAATATAATTACCCTTTCATAGAAAAAGGAAGCATGTGCAAAACTTGGTGGAATTTTGAAGTACTAAATTTAAGGTTTAACCTTGACTCTTGGTAAGAGATTTTACAATGACTATTTAATAAGATTCAGAGGAATAGTCACGTTGGCTTCTCTCCACCTCTCTCATTCCTCCTCTGACTTCTTTAAAAGTACGGTTTTGAACGTGGGAAATTTAAGGCAGTCAGTTCCTGATGTCAAGAAAGAATTCCCACATGGTAAAATCCTATTCATTTAACTCCCCTAACTGCAGTTGGCCCTTCTCTCTTTAGACATCACTGGCTGTTACCTAGTTATACCATATGCTTAATAATGTAAAACTATCTAATATTCCCTTCAAGGAACTGACATTTTGCATATTTAATGAAACCTGCAGCATTTGTTAGCTTTGGAATGTGTTAGATATCCAATTTTTTTTAATCTTTGAAAAATACCTTTTAAAAAATGTAGCATAATAATTGTATAGGAAGGATTTAGTAAAATATTTTAAGGATTCTATTTTTCTTTTTATTAATAATATTATCAAAGCTCTTACCTTGTAAAGATCTGGTTTGAATCACATGAACCACAAGTGTGTCAATTGTTTATTATCTAATTGACAAGCCACAAGCTTTATCCAGCTCATATAAGGTAATTCTTTGAACCTAAATATGTATATGAAAGGATATATATTTTGTGAAGAAATTAGAGAAACCTATAGTACTTTCATAGGAAGAAATTTGAATCATAACCAAATTTATTTGACATTCTCAGGCACTTAATCAAAGGATATTAACTAGTTGTTTCTTGTCTTGTGGGTAATTTCAGTTTATGTTCACTCTATCTAAATAACCAGACTAATCATTCTGTTTCTTATGAATTAAAATTAATATTTCAGAAGAATGTGGAAACTTTTCCTGTCCAGAGAAGGAAAATTGTTAGAGAATTTAGCCCATTCAACTAACAAATATAGATGTTGCAAACTTTTAATACTGACATTTTATTCACAATAAAAATGATCTTAGTGGTAAGAAGTCTATTTGAATTTTGAAAATAAATATAATTGTCTTTTCGTAGTAGTTTTTCTTTCTCAGCCTTTTGGTTGAGCCTTAAGTGTGATTTTTTTTTCCAATAGAGTTCATAACAGCATTTTCTAAAAGATAACCTTTCATAAGGATTGGTATCCGAGATGTAAAATTTATCAAACAGGTAATGAGCTCCAGGAAGCAACAGAGAGAAGTTCCTCAAATAAGCAACAACCAGTAAAAACTGAAAGGGTGTTTATTTCTTTAAAAATTCTGGACATTTTTTCTTTAAATTCCATCTGTCAGACAGCAAAAAAAACCATACTACTCAGTGAATCATTAGACGAAGAGAAGACTTTGGAAAATCAAAGTCACAGGAAAATAAATAATTTCCACTCACAGTACACCATAACCCCATTTAGAACATTCTGGTTTGAAAACAAAATCCAAAGAAATGCTTACATTCTGCTTCTATGGAAACCAAGGAAGAGAAATCAAATATTTTGGTTGGATTTGAGTGAAAATCAGCAGCTCAGACATGCATCGGATGGTTCTAATTCACTATTTTAATATGTCTCAGATTTTCACTTGAAGGTCAAATGTAAAGTTTTATCTGAATTTTGGTAAATAGTGCTTGTAAACCCATGAGATGACCAGCAGTAGAAGGCTTTCACCAGAGAGTATGGACGGACATTGTTATGGTTTTTTTTTTTTTTTTCAGAGTAGAACAAGAAGTTAGGAAGCAAAAAAGGTTTAAAATTAGTGAAGTAAGTAAACCAGTCCTGTAAGGGAAAAAACATATCGATGGTCAATCTTTCTACAAAATCTTTTGATGGGTTTTTAAAGATGTTGGTGGAATGTTTGATCAATATCTAATAGAGTGAAATAATTGTGGCCTTTCTGATTATAAAATCATCTCTAGTAACTAAGTCATCACACTTTTCCCCCCTTAATAAACAGAAAAGAATGAAGAAGAGGAACAAGAAGCAAAAATGGAGCTTAAACGCAGACTCAGCAGAAAGGTGATGAAATTATGGTTGTTAATGAGCATGTGTGTTTTGAGATATACTTTGTTTTTTTAAAAAATACAAATCTTTTCTCTATATGTAAATCTATGTTTAAGAACAATTATTCCTGTTTATCTATAATCATAGACATTAAAATCAATATAATGCGCACAGTATGAATTATGATTATATATTGTGTTAATTGTGAAAGTTAATCAAAGGTTTTTGAATTGCATTTACTGATTGTGAAAATACATATTCTGCATGAACATTTTTGAAAATATGAAAAACAAAAACGAAAATAAAATCACACAGAAGTCTTCTACTTAGTGATAGCCATTATTGACATTTCAGAGTATATATTTCCATTTTAAAAAATCATTTTAAAAAATGTTCACGTATGCCATTTAGTCTTAGAAATATTAAATAAGTAAATATTTGCAACTATGGTAGCTTTGCTACTATTCCACATCTGAGCTGGGTGCCTGATTTATTATGTGAACTTTTGTCAGCCTGCTTGCTAGTGTTATCCAAACTGACAAATGGCTTACCTCCAAACTTGAACAATTGTTCCCGCTTATTTATGCAAATATCAGTCTGATGCCAGGGGCATCACTTTTTTCTGTGTTAAAATAATAGTAGCCTTTGGAAAAATTAAACACCATCAGAGTTTATATTTCATTATAAACCCTTGTGATCATAATTCTTCAGATATATCTTTCACACTTGGAAAAAGGCAGAGTGACTAAACTGTGACATCGCAGTGAAGTGTGTGACCTGATCCACATTTTCCCAGGCTGGCTGGGGAGTCCCTCTGCAGGGAAAGCATTCCAAGGCAGGTGGAGGAAAAACAGTCCATTTCCCCTAGGAGAGTTATCGGGGCAGTGTTTTGAAAGTTTTGGATTTGGTTTTCAAGGAAAAAGATCCTTAATTCATTTATCTTTTTTCTCAAAGGTCCTAAATGTCAAATAACGACCAAGCTGAATCAACTCAGTTTCTAGGGATGACTCTTCTAGTGTTCCATAGCCCTTATGCCTCCAGCTGCAGACAAGAATCTCCCTTCCCCATTGCTCCAGGCTCACTTCTGTGATACATACAGCCTTTTTTTCCAATCCATCTGGGCCCCTCCATGAGGCAAAAGTGCCGGTCCTTACCCTCTGCACCCACTTGCCGCCACCACTAGAGCTTCTGGCCATAGGAGCAAGTCCTCCCAGGGCACTGATGGCTACCCTGTGGCTGACACAGGCCTGAGGCAGGAGTGGATGGAGAACTTCAGACCGGTGTGGCCACTGGTTACTTTCCTTCTGGCCAGTTCTCAGGGGCAAGGTTTCTCTACTTCCTTTTTCCCACTTGCCCTGAAGAGCAATATAGATTGGACAGCAACTGAGAGTATATATAGCAGAACCACTTAGACCATCCCCTCCCTTATCTACTGCTTCCCAGGGCTCTGTGAAGATAAGAGGAGCCATAGTTGACATATTCCATCTGGTGTGGACTCAGGGTGTGGGCTTAGACCTTCTGAGGGTGTTCGAATGCTTTGCGTATTAAAGCATTGACTTAGTTCAGCCTCTGGTTTTACTCAGGAGGAAAGTAAGGCCCAGAAAAGAGACTGTTGTTGACTATAGAGTGGGCACCTGGTGTACCACCCCGAGACCATGCCAATAAGGAATACCTCTAAAGAGGACCACCTAGACAATAGTCTGGTTGTATACAGTGCACATAAGAGGGAAAAGTACTGAAAATGGACCCTGTAGGTAAAATAGAGACCTGGGTCTACCTGCCCAGAAATACTGGGACACCTCTCAAAAAGGGGGTGAACCTAAGTACCAAAGAGTAGGTGATGCCTGTTGACCAGGGTGGGTAGGTTTCTATCCACTGTCAGAATTGTGTCAATCTTATTCTTGGGCTTGACAAAGGATCAAGAGAGAAAACCAAGTACTCCATGGGCTGGCTAGATTAAATATAATTATAAATTTGAACTTGACAAAGAACACAAGAAGGAACCCAAGTTATTAGAAGTGTCTTAAAGGTTGCAGCTGATACTAAGCAGTTACGGCCCCATGCAGTGCAGTTCTCCAGTGATGCTCCCCTCCTCGTTCCTGCTCATCAGCTTTTGGGACCGAGGGCAAATGTCAGATCAGGGCCTTGATCCTTATTCTCTCAGGGATGGCTGTGCTGTGGGCACACCCTTCACTGGACCATTTCTGTGTCATAGCTTTGCACATTTCTGAATATGTAGGTTTAATATAACGGAACAGAGATTTTTATTCTCATTTTTAAAATTTCACAGCTTTGGTCTTGCTAATTTAGCCACCAAACCAGCCATCGCATATCTGGTTTACTACTGTGTCTGTGTCACTGCATGTTCCTTGTGTCGGGGATGACAGGCCTTTATCACAGTGCCAGGCAAGTTGGGGAAAATCGCATAATTCGAGTGGTTGCCAAGGCTGTGACCTATCTAACAATGATGATTTTTTATAGTCTCAAAAATTAGGGCACATTGCTTTCTAGTTCTCATTAGAAATTCCCAAGATACTGCTCCTTTTTTTTTTTATTGGATACCTGAAAGTG
Organism: Mirza zaza; assembly: GCA_008750895.1. Classification (NCBI taxonomy): domain Eukaryota; kingdom Metazoa; phylum Chordata; class Mammalia; order Primates; family Cheirogaleidae; genus Mirza; species Mirza zaza. Next base: position 145,088 of record VSMD01042562.1, read on the forward strand.
ACCTTATTTAACCATAACTTTGAAGCGTTCTCTGTAGAAAACTTGCCACCATGAGGCTGTAAATGGTTCCTGAACTCTGTCTTTTTCTCCCGTCCTCCTGCAGCTCAGCCTGAGACCCACAGTGGCAGAGTTACAAGCTCGAAGGATTCTGCGGTTTAACGAGTATGTAGAAGTCACCGATTCTCCAGACTATGACCGCCGGGCAGACAAGCCCTGGGCCAGGTTAACTCCTGCAGACAAGGCAAGACTCCAGAGGCTTTCGTGTCGATTATATTGCTTTTCTGAAAGCTCCAATAGCCACTTACTCCCAACTTAGTTATCCTAGGGGATTAGATCTTAGAATCTTCCAACAATTTTCTGCCTCTGATTATTTAAACTGCTTAAGTGATATATTTAGTAATATCAATGTAGTTCTTTCAACAAAGTCTCAGAGAAAACTAGTTCTTAGTTACCATGTAACCTGCCTGCACTCAAACCTGGATGGGGAGGGCTTTCCCACGGCGAGGACTTATCCTTACTCTTAGAAAATATAATTTATACAACTTATTTTAAAGGGATATGTTAACAGTAGGAAAGGTTTATCTATATCAAGGCTGGCACACTTTTTATACAAATAGCCAGAAAGTAAATATGTGGGCCAATCGTTGTTACTATTGCTTAGTTCTGCAATAGTAGTTCTGCTTTTATAGCATAAAAGCAACTATAGACAACATGTAATTGATTGGATGTATATGTGTTCCAATAAAACTTTATTTACAAACACAAATGGTGGGCCAGATTTGGCTTGCAGGTCATGGCTTGCCAACTCCTAAACTATATCATTGCACATGATTCAGAAAAACTGAAATATGTAGAGGATTCTACCAATGTAGAAAAACTCTTATGAGTATGATGGTTCCATAGCCAAATATTTATGACAGCCATTTGTTTTTAAGTTTTTCACTTTAAGATTTTCCTAATATTTTCAACAATGAACAATGAGTTCTAATTTTTATCTCTGGTAAAAATCTGGTATTGAATAAACTCATGCCATACCCAAGTCTTAATGCTAGAACTAGCTATTATATTTAATAATACTTTGTACTGAAACTTTCCTTTTGTTTTTTTTTTTTTTTTTTTTTTTAGTTACAGGAGGGTATCACTCTGTTGCTCAGGCTAGAGTGCAGTGGCATGATCACAGCTAAATGTAACCTCAAACTCTTGGGCTCAAATGATCCTCCTGTCTCAGCAAGTATCTGGGACTACAGCCCTGTGCCACCATGTGTGGCTAATTTTTTTTATTTTTTGTAGAAATAGGTCTTGCTATGTTGCCCAGGTTTGTCTCAAACTCCTGGCCTCAAGTGGTTCTCCCATCTTGGCCTCCCAAAGTGCTGCAATTACAGGCATGAATCACCACGCCTGGCTCTGATACTTTTTAATGGGAAATTTCATTCTGTAGAGCACCTACTATATATTCAAGTACGTGCTAGAGATTCTGACTCAGACATCATTAGCTCATAAGTGAAAAGTAGGAAGGAATAAGATCACAAAGGTTCAGAACAAGAATAGAAGCCAAGGAGGCTGAGAATAGCACTCCCTAAGTATTGAGGTAAGACTAGCACTCACCCCACCCCACTTGAGGTATGGCTGTGATTCCGGAAGCTGTAAGCTTGGGTGGGTGAATTTACAAAGTAAAATAGAGTATCTGGGGAGTGGTTTTGTTGTTGTTGTTGTTAATTTATGGGAAATACTTGAGCCCTCAGCCTTTGTCTGTCTGTGAAAGTTCTTATTTCTCCTTCATATTTGAAGGATATTTTTACAAGATATAATATTCTAAGGGTTAAGGATTTTTTCCTTCAGCACTTCGTATATCTCATGCCATTCTATCCTGGCCTGTAAGGTTTCCACTGAGGAGTCTGTTGCCAGATGTATTGGAGCTCCTTCATATGTTATTTTTGTCTCTTTTCTTGCTTCCCTTAGGACCTTTTCTTTATCTGTGACCTTTGGGAGCCCTCTCTGTCTTACCGTACTTGTGTCTGTTTGAGAGTGCCTAGTTTCCTGCACTAAGGTAGATAAATAAGCTGGCCCTCCGGTGGCAGAGAGGAGGAGCCAGAGAAGGCCATTGCATTGGCCTGATGACCTCAGCTGGGCTGGCAGTTACCTTCTCCCTGGCGTAGAGCTTGGAAGCTCCATGGCAGAGAAGTGGGCAGGCTTTAGAGCTCTTGGCACTTTTGGAATTGATTCCTAGACTTGACTACTTGGTAGTTGTTTGACCTTGGCCAAGTCATTTAACCCGAGTTTCCTCACTAGTAAAGTAGAGCTGATTATATCAATCTTGAGAATTAGGTAGTGTATCTGTTGAGTTGCAGCTCATCAATAAATGGTAGTTCTTACCAGTATTACACTCATGGTCAGGCTTGAGGATCCAAGCTTCACTCCAAATTGATGATATTGTCACTGTTTATTGAAACCTCAGTTTACAACCCGTTCTAAAATTGTCCAGTGAATGACAATGCATATTTTTTCATATGATACGTAGATTTGTCAAACAGATCACTCATTTATTAAAACCCATATAATAAGTGTTGTCCTAGATCCTGGGGATATAAAGATGAATAAAACATACTATCATTCCAGAAACACACTGTCTAAACAGGTCCTAGAAAAGATCGATATTTTAGTTCTCTATAGCTATGGTCCCCAACCCCGAGGCCATGGACTAGTACTGGTCCTTGGCCTGTTAGGAATGGGGCTGCACAGCAGGAGGTGAGTGGTGAGTAAGCAAGCGAAGCTTCATCTGTGTTTTCACCCGCTCCCTATCACTCACATCACTACCTCCTGTCATACCAGTGGTAGCATTAGATTCTGCATTATGGTGAGTCATATAATTATTTCATTATATATTACAATGTAATAATAATAGAAATAAAGTACAGCAGAAATGTAATGCACTTAAATGATCCCGAAACCATCCCACCCTGACTCCCCAGTCCATGGAAAAATTATCTTCCATGAAACTGGTCCCTGGTGCCCAAAAGTTTGGGGACCACTGCTCTGTAGGATATTCTTTGGCCTGTTTGTGGTTGCCCTGGCAACAGAAGGGCGTATACTTCCCTCCCTGTGGCAGTGAGCTTGATGAGTAATCAAAAAATCTTTATGTTCCATAGCAGAATTTTATTGAAGAAATAAACAAAGAAAATCTTAGTTAATTCTGGACTCACGGCTCATTCTGTTTGAGAAGACAGCAGGGTCCATATTTCCTACAGATCACCTGTCGCTTTTTGACAGGGACTGACTAAGCAGACCTTCTGTTGCCACTCACCAGTAGCCAATTTTAAACTTAGTTTCAGTTGTGTTTGTTTCCCTTTTCCTCTCTATAATTCTCATGATACCAAAAATATTACATATTTGGTCTTAGTGCTATCTCCTGGAGTTCTGTTGTTGTTTCTACCCTAGAAATACCTAGTTTTGGCTCAATGGCTTCCTGTTGGTGAACCAACCTGGGCTCCAATCCCACTGTCTCAGCCCACCTCTTTCTGTTCTGATCTTCCAACAAAATCAGTCCCCTTTGTACCATGTGAAGAGTTATTAGGTCTAAACTCTGGTCTTCTTTGCTAAGAAGAGAGTTAAGATTATTGTATGTGGATTTCACTAACATAAAGGATCTTAATTACTTTTTTTCTCTTTTAAACCCTCTCAGGAAAGCTTTCATTTTATTCCAAGAAGTAACTTTTGGAATAGAACTGTGGTCATTCTTCAGTAAATTTTTTAAACAAGTATTGTATTTCTTTAATTGCCTATAGTCACATCTTTCTGATTTATTTTTTCAAACAACTAGTCCCCACAATTTCATATCACTTTCATTGCTACATCATTCATGTCATTGACTCATCATTTCTAATTATAAACCAGCATATGCAACATGAAGATCTGAGGTAATTTCCTCTATGACGTAGGCTGTGAAGCTCATTTGACTGGAGTATAGGACTTCAAGTAATAAGGCCCAGGTACGAGCGTCATCTTTGTCACTCAGTGCCCATTTGAGATCTAGCAACTCAGGAGCCTCTGTAGGCCTTCGTATTATCATTTTTAAGATAAAAGTCTTGAAATAGTGTTCAAGTTACTAACTGCTTTGTAACAAAGCACCCCAAAACTTAGGGGCTTAAAACAACTATTTATTTTGCTCACAATCCTATGAGTGAGGAATTTGGGAAGAGCTCAGCTCAGAGGTTTGCTTCTGATCCATGTGACATCAGATGACAAGCTAGGGTTGACAGTCCACTTCCAAGATGGCTTCTTCACTAACTGCTTGTGCCTTGTTCCTCTTTGACCTCACCCCCTCTATCCATGTGGCATCTCATTCTCTAGAGCCTTTCCTTGTACCTTGGGTTCCTCACAATATGGTTTCCTGAGAGCAGTCACATTCTTTTTACATGGCATCTGGCTATCCAGAAACAAGAATTAGCCTAGGCAACATAGCGAGATCCTGTCTCTTAAAAAAAGAAAAAAAAATCCAGGTGTGGTGGCATGCTTAGTCCTAGCTGCTTGGGAGGTCGAGGTAGGAAGATCATCTGAGCCCAGGAGTTCGAGGCTGCAGCGAGCTATGATCACACCTGTGAATGATCACTGTACTTTAGACTGGACAGCATCGCCAGACCCCTATCTCTAACAATAAAATTTAAAAAAGAAGAAGAAGCAAGAAACAATAGGTGCCAGACCAGTTAAGGCTACACTCCAGACTGGCACGGTGTCACCTCTACGATGTTCTGTTGTCATGTCAGTTACAGGGCTCACCTAGAGTCAAGGCTGGAGAGATGGACTTTACCTCTTGATGAGGGAGGGGCAAGGTCACCTTCCAGATGAGCGTGTGGGATGTGCCTACAATGTTTAACTGGCTCTCTGGGGGAATATGTGTGTATATGTATATGGTCATTAGTGAATTGTAACCTTTATTAATATAAATGGTGTATAGCACACAATTTATAATTGAACTGTTTTGTAAATTCCATATCTCAATTGATTCTCACAGAATGCTTTCATTGATTTTTTTTTTTTTACCAGACTCTTAGATCAGTAGCCAACCTAGTATTGTAAGGACTTTGTCTTATTTATGTTTGAGTCTCTTGCAGTGACATTATCTTCTTTCATGCCAGTAGACTCTCCATAAATAAAAATGAAAGAGTCATTAGTCACAGTCACAAGCTAAAATAATTTGTTTTTGAAAAGCCTCGTAATAATGATGTTTTATGGATGACTTTACAGTGTACAAAGCACTTTCAAATATGTTCTTGATTAATTCTCATGCTGTTGTGAAGAATTCCCTCCTCATTTTCCAGATGGGAAAACTGAGCTTTTGGAGCAGAGTAACTTACTGAGGGTCACACTGCTATGGAGGGAATAGCCAAGACTGGAATCCATGTCTTCTGACTCCAAGTGTTCTGCTTTTCGCTTCTTTTGCGGAAACCTTACATTTGGAGAAGAAATTTAAAATGGACATTGAGAGAGGATCTCTGTCACTCTTCAAATTAAGATACCTCCTTTTAAGGAAGAATTTTTTATAGATGTGAGTTGGTGAGTGGTGGAGAGCGTCTTCACTATTTCACCTTATGGTTCTAGGTAGCCATTTTTACAGGGAACAAAACAAAGCGTCCTTCCTGTTGATCTGACTTGTGAGACAAGCTGGACAGCCCTGTCACAGGGCTCCCAGGCTCACAAACGTTTCTCTGCTTGCTTCATCTCTTCCAAAAGGCAGTAGCAAGAATTATTGCCACAGTTCCTAGCAACAGGTTCCCCACAGACACTGCAGGGGCTGAGGAAGATATCTGGGAAGAAAGGACAATCTGTGACAACAGGACTCACACACCATTGAAAGGAGCATTGGAAGAAAAGCAGGGAGGTGGCAAGAGACAGGAGAGCGACAAAGAGAAGCCTTGGGGCTTTCTTTTGTTTTTTCTCTTTTCTAAAATTTATTATTTTCCAACCACAAAGTAAATTTTCTTATCTCCTGGTAAAAGTCACTCTCTGTGGTTTTATTGTCATTCTCTGTTTTGGCTGAAGAGTCCGTTTTGCCTCAAGGTTACAGGGGTGTTTTAATTCGCACTTTTTTTTTTTTTTACATGAGTAAAACGTTCCTTATAGAAAAATTAGGAAATAAAAATAAGCAAAAAAAAAAAAAATTTGAAACTAAAAACCATCCAGGATTCTGCCACTATTTGTTAACAGATAACTAAAGTTAATGTTTTGAGGAATATCTCGGCTTTTCGGTCTGAATGGCGTAAGCACCTTTTCGAACACCAAACGTGGTGTGGCATGGATTGTGTGTTCTATAAGTAATAAGGCGTTGTATTTGATATTTTCTTTGAATAGCTTTAAGTGCTATCTTGAAATTTCCAATTCTGTTTGTCTAAACTTCTGATATTAAAGAATGTGTAGCAACTATCTTAAGCCATGTTATCATGGGTAGTGTTAAGTGCAGAACTTTCATAAGAGAATAATACTGTTTCTCAGAAAATCTCTTGACCTGCACTTTCCTTAGGGTCATCAAGGTTAAGGGATGTTCTGTGTAACTCAGACTAGGCTTAAGGAGGAATTCAGCAAAAGCCTCCTTCCTACTCCCCTTGTCTAGGACACTTGAAGGAAGTCTCTCCTGGTTTTAGTTTGGATATCGTATGGATATATTTATTACATCTTTACCTGGTAGAAATTAGGAATCCTTTTCTCTCTCCAAGACATTTCTGGAAAGAATGCCTGCTTCGTCGATACTGTCTGTACTAGGGAAATATGTGACCAAAACAACAATTCTATTTAACTATATTTTCCTGTTTAGGCAGCCATAAGGAAAGAACTAAATGAATTTAAAAGCACAGAAATGGAAGTTCATGAAGAGAGTCGACAGTTTACAAGGTAGGTAGACAAAATGAAGTTTGGAACATGAAAAAGGCTTATTACGATGTTAAATTTTATGTTAGTTGTATTTTTATCACAATTAAAAAAATTGTTCTAATACAGTTTAGCATCAAACCATCCTATTAACATTTCTGCCTCTCCCACAACTCATCCTTGTTTGCTTTTACTGATAACCTCACAGTCAATATGGAGTTTTAAAGATATGACTAGATAAGAGTATACATTTCTAGAATTTTGTAATAAACTCAGCTATCTCTTTTTAAGAACACTAAGGCTAATCATGCTGAATAAGAATTCCTAAAGTTAGTTTTTTTTCTTTCAAAGAAGTCTGAATCATTCCAAAGGGCTACATTTTGGTTCCTTTCTTAGTTTTATTTTCTGAGCCAGAAGACAAGTATCGACATCATTTGTTCTGCTCTTGAACAGACTCAGTTGGAGTTGTATGCCCAGAATAGATGCTGGTGAGAGTCAGTGTGGGCATGTGCAGTAGACATAACTAGTAGAATGGAAGCTGACTTTTCAGAAGATATAACTTAGAATGGGAATCCAGGTTATACTGTGCCACGAAAGTTTGCTGCCATCTCTTTTCCCTCCCAGTATTCTTCAGTTTCTTTCCCAGGCTACTAAAATCCTAAGGGACCTGAAGGCTCCTATAGCCTGACCCCACAGGTACTCTTTGTATTTCTATCTAATGGGTGTATGTGCTTAGCTCTGTATAACAGATGTGTTTCTAAAAGTTTGCATACCAATCAAATCTTTAATAATTGAATTGATTTTAAGAAAATACCAGGACAGATGATAATCACAGTAGGTCTTTCTGGAAAATAAATATTGATCCCCTAGGGTAGAAAGAGCCTCTGTAGGGTAGCCATACATCCTGTTGGGTGCTACTGTTCCTGCACTGGTTCCTGGCGGTGGTGCTCTGTGCTAGGGAGCAAGTCACAGGACAAAGGAATTAGCAGTATATAACCTTGAAATTTAATAGCAAACCCCTTCCCTAAAATTCCAGGGGAGCTTTGCTCCACAGCTGTTCCTCGTATGTCAATGTCTGGGATGCAGAAGAAACTCCTCTCTCTCTTTTAGGGACATCTTTGGCCCTCCATATATGCAGAATCAACCAACCATGATCCAAAATATTTTCAAAAATAAATAAAAAATAATAACACAGCAATAAAAATAATATAAATTTTAAAATATAGTACAACAGCTATTTACATAGCATTTACATTGTGTTAGGTATTATAAGTAGTCTAGAGATGATTTAAAGTATATAGGAAGATGTGTGTAGGTTATATGCAAACACTGTGCCATTTTTGTATCAGGGACTTGAGCATCCATGGATTTCAGTATCTGCAGGGATCCTAGAACCAAGGAATGACTGTATTTCTTCTTTATTTGCTTCTCTCATGTTTGATTGTATACGCATGTAGGGCTTTCCAACATCTTGAATGTATACGATTTTTGTCTATTTGGGGGCTTTATTCCATCGTAATCCACTATTGAACCAATAATATCCCCATCTCAAGCCAGACTTGCTTGTCCTCCTCTTTTTTCCCCTCCACTTTTGGGTCAGGAAAAGTTCATGCTAAAATGTGACACGTAGAGTTGCCTTTTAACAGTAAATTTGATCATTAAAAGGTGGCTGGATACTTTTGGTGACATGGAGCTGGCTGGGGCAGTTGGGCAATTAGGAAAATGGCACATGAAATTCTCTTTTAATATACAGATGGATCAGTTTCTGGATTCTTCAATATGTTCTAATGAGCTATTTGCCTGTCCCTGCCTGTGTCATGCTGTTTAATTGGGACAGATTGATAGTATGTTTTTATATCTGATGGGGTGTTTTTTTTTACCCTCAAAATCCTATTGGCTATTTTTCTGTATTTACTCTTCTAGAGAAATTTTGAACATGCTTCTTGTGTTTTATAATATATTGACATCTTCACTGTTAAGTAAATGTTAATAGATACAAAAAGATAAGCTTTTGAGGGGGTAACAGCTGATATCAAGGGTAAACTTGAAATAATTTCCAAAAAAGTGTATTGATTAACACTCTTTAAAATGTCTTTCCAGATAAGGAAAAATTAAATATTCATATCACTAAAACAAATATGCCTTCCTTAAGTATCCTTTAAAACTTGGCAGTAAAGCACATGTCTGCTGCCCTGTTTCCATTAATTTATATGACATCATTAGAGTTGCATTCCAGTAGGGAAATATTTTGGCTCTGAGACATAAAAATCTTGCTTATGCTCTTCAAGTTGTTTTCAGTATTTCTTTTAAGAGGAAAAAGTTTTAGTAAACACTCCTGTTTCTAATCAAAATAATACAAAAACGTGGTACTGTTTTATATTTAGAAAATTGCTCATGTAAAAGATAGTGGTACTGTTAGCACCAGCCTCTCTTGGGGGAGGAATAATAAACACTCTATGAATCACACTACCTCGCCCTTTAAATGCAACTTAGATATACAGCAGCTCTCTGTTCTTCTCATTAGCGTCAGACATTTATACCCAGTAAGCCTTTCCTTCAAAACCTAAATCTCGAAACTCCCTGAGATGTGGGGTGGTTAATAAATGGGTCGAGACAGCCCTACCTCCTCCGCTCCAGCACCTTTTATGCAGAAACAGCCTCCCACACAGTGATGTATCAGTGAACACTGGAAGGATCCCTCCCATCCACAGCTTCCTTTGCCTCTGTAACTCTGGCTAAGGGCAGGCATGGGAGGGAGACTTCTCACTGTCCCCCTTTGAACTTTTTGAGTTTTTGAAACATATGTATATATTATCTTCAGGATCTGGAAGAATTTGGAAAAACAAAAAAAAAGGAGGTGTTACCTAGTCAAAAACAAACATTTAAAAGAAAAACTAAAGGATTCACTCCCTAAGTCCTCATTCTGTAAATGAGGGTGCCACATGGCTGCTTTTCTTGAATAATAGTTTGGCACTAATACTAACTGTGATTCTTCTACTTTTTATGCACGAGAAGACACCTCTGATACCTCCATCCTGGGATACATTCTGTGATCTGTTTGATCTGAGTGATGAAGAAGAATTGTGATAATCTACTCTTTCATCTCATTCCCCTAGCCACCTTCCAGATAGCTCTCCAGAGTTGGAATGCATTTTAGGGCCTTGTAGTGAGGGTGGGGGAAGTGGTCCCCACAAGAATCCATCCTGTGGTCTTATGGGTACCAAGTATATGTCACCTTGGGTCCTTAGAGTACTTGTTGCTCATCTGGCCACATCCTGTGTTTTCTGCCCCCAGCAACTGCCCACTCAGCCCACTGTTCAAAACCCAAAAGTCCATTGGAAGGAAATATATTATTAGATAAGGTTATTGTGTTCTTGACCACCGTGGCAAACAAAAGCCACTTCCTTTCCATAATAAATTGTATTTCTATAATATAAAGTAATTCTCTAAATTATAAAGACCAATTGCAAATTTTATTTAAAAACTAAATTGTAGAATGATCACTGCTGAGTATGAATAATTTTAATCCTCTGGATATTGTTTTCCAAATTTCTTTAAGTGTTAACATGAGTCAGATTTATAATCAAGAGAGAATATCAGTTTTTGAAAATAAACTTTTAACTTTGTAAATAATATTTTTCAAATGTACAAAAGTTTTCTCATTTTTTATTAGCTTATAAATTATTTGTTTATTATAGTAAGGGAAACTGTCAAAGACTCATGGAATCATTGAATTGAAGCTATAAGAGTCAAAATGGGCCTCAAGAGATCATTGGCATAATATCTAGTAGGAAAATCAGGATATTGATTAAATGCATATATAGCAATGATTTATTTAAAATTCTGATGTTTAGCAATAAAGATTAGGAAATATAGTGGAGTTATAGGTTTTTTTCTTTAATTTTCAAATTTTTTAAATGTTATATTAAGATTGAGATACATATACACATATAGACACAGTTGACCCTTGAAGAACTCGGGGGTTGGGGCACTGACCCACCCTTGCAGTGGAAAATCTACATGTAAGTTTTGATTGCCCCAAAACTTAACTACTAATAGCCTACTTTTTACCAGAAGCCTTACTAATAACATAAACAGTTCATGTTTAACACGTTTTGTTTATTATATGTATTATATATTGTATTCTTTTTTTTTTTTTGAGACAGAGTCTCACTCTGTTGCCCATGCTAGAATGCTGTGGTGTCAGCCTAGCTCACAGCAGCCTCAAACTCCTGAGCTCAAGCCATTCTCCTGCCTCGGCCTCCCGGGTAGCTAGGACTACAAACATGTGCCACCGTGCCCGGCTAGTTTTTTCTATTTTTTTTAGTGGAGATGGGGTCTCGCTCTTGCTCAGGCTGGTCTCGAACTCCTGAGTTCAAACGATCTGCCCACCTCGGCCTCCCAGAGTGCCAGGATTATAGGTGTGATCCACCACGCCCAGTCTATATACTGTATTCTTATAATAAAGTAAGCTAGAGAAAAGAAAATGATATTAAGAAAATCACAAGGAAGGGAAAATATATTTACTATTCATCAAGTAGAAGTGGGTCATCATAAAATTCTTCATCACATCGAGTAGTAGGGGTAGGGGTCGGTCTTGCTGTCTCAGGGGTGGCAGAGGCAGAAGAAACTGTGTGTAAGTGGACCCATGCAGTGCAAACCCATGCTATTCAAGGGTCAACAGTATTTAGATACATATATTTTTTTAAGCAATGATCTCATTCTATACCTTTTAGAGGAAATCTATCCTGCGTGGATTTATAGATAAAGTAAACCACCCTTTCAGCTTCTAAATATGCTTATAAAAATATGATATGGCAGGACCTATATTTGGGACTATAATAAAAATTAACAAAGGGGTCCTCCACAGAGGAATGGAAAAGTTGCTACTGTAGTACTACTGTCTTTCATGGATGCTCCGTTTGCTTGCTACCTGGACAAAAACTAAAAAGAGTTGCAAAAATGCAGCTTTAACTACCAGAGTGGAAAGCATGGCCAGTATTGGGAATGATAAGAGCCTGGCCAACGTGTGGTCTGGCCTCTCAGGCAGAATAAGGAGGTATAATTTAAGAGAGCTTCTTCATTTGTTTAACATAAGTATATGTTGAGTGACAGTGTAACTCTTTTAAAGAAAGGGGGAATGAATTATTTCGGGTTTCTATATCAAATAGGGAGTACAAGAAAATAATATTTTACTTTCATGAGTAATTGTATACTTTATATAATCGGAATGAATTTACAGGAAGATGAGTAAATCCTTAAAAATTGTGCAAGAATTATCTTTGTGGAAATAGTTATCCTTATCTGAATTCTGTGACTTAAAAATAGCATTCCCCTATTCACACCCTCTGAACCGTATGAAAATAAGAAAAATGTTATTACAGTTTTTAAAAGAAGAAGAAAATACAGATGTCTTCAAATTTGAGCCTCAGGAAAGTTCTGAAAAGAGGGTGGCTGAGTACCTTAGGAATCCTCAGGGCACAGTGAATCTATTTATTGCTCCACCAACTGGAAGCCTAAAGCCAAAACTGTCATTCTGTCAGGTAGGCAAACTTCCCAGGAGGTAGAGCTGAACTTCTCATATTTTCTTTTTTTTTTTTTTTTTTTAATAATATGTTTTTTTACTCTTTCTTAGCCTGTGCCTTTCTTTTTATTTTTATTTTTTGAGACAGAGTCTCACTTTGTTGCCTAGGCTAGAGTGCCATGCGTCAGCCTAGCTCGCAGCAACCTCAAACTCCTGGACTTAAGCGATCCTTCGGCCTCAGCCTCCCGAGTAGCTGGGACTTCAGGCATGTGCCATCATGCCCGGCTAATTTTTTCTATATATATTTTTAGTTGGCCAATTAATTGCTTTTTTTTTTTTTTTTGAGACAGAGTGTCACTTTGTTGCCCAGGCTAGAGTGAGTGCTGTGGCCTCAGCCTAGCTCACAGCAACCTCAATCTCCTGGGCTCAAGCAATCCTGCTGCCTCAGCCTCTGGAGTAGCTGGGACTACAGGCACGTGCCACCATGCCCGGCTAATTTTTTTTCTATATATATTAGTTGGCCAATTAATTTCTTTCCATTAATAGTAGAGACGGGGGTCTCGCTCTTGCTCAGGCTGGTTTCGAACTCCTGACCTTGAGCAATCTGCCTGCCTCGGCCTCCCAGAGTGCTAGGATTACAGGCATGAGCCACCGCGCCCAGCCAACTTCTCATATTTTAAAACAGATGCAAACCATTGAGCAATAGCCAACCAAGCAATAATTTGTATTTTTAGTACCTCTAACCATAAAACTTTAGAGCTGAATTTGAAGATAAGGTACCTAATTTAAACAGGATATAAATGTCGTTTTCTGGTTGGATAGAGCAGGAAAATGTATGGATTGTTTTTGTTGCTGTTTTGTTGGGGTTTTTATTGTTGTTGTTTTTACCAAATCTGTACATTCCATATAAAGAGAAGTTACGGTTCCGACCCCAGGCTATGTCAGCATATTATCACATACACAGTGTCAGTTGATCACTTTCTTGCCTTAGCTGTTAGAGCTACGCTGGTAGCCTGTGACCTGCCAATGCAGTCCAGACTGTGGAACTCCTTGTCTACTGGGATTCATGGGCAGGTGGTTTGTGTAGGAAAAAAATACCTTACAGTGTCCTTGGTTGTCTTTGAAAATGAAAAGCAAGATACTTTCCAGGAAGATACTGGGCTTCTCTCTTCTGGTTTCCTGACTTCTCACATTGTCGCCCAAGCCCAGGTCTCATTCACTTTCTGCAGCCCACAGACATTACTAACGGGGAGAGAAGACACCAGTTTCCCCACACTTGTCCTTTGAATTCAGGACCCAGCAAATATCCGTAGATTAGGACACTGTGGGATGTGTAGTGTGCAAAGCCCAGCAAATTTGGAGAGGGCTAAATAATTGCTAAATGAGGTGAGTTTTTATTTAATTCCTAGAAGAGCTGAACCTAAGGGCGAGAGACCTTTGGTAACTCCTGGTGTGAGGATCCCAGTGTTACAATGTGCTTGTCTCGTGTTGTAAGAGATCCCCAGGCTCCTGCTCTCTCCGCATGGTGTGCGTAGTGCTGGCCGGTCCTGCTTGGCGGGGTCATCCCCGAGGATCTCCATGGCTGTACTTTCCTAGTCATTGTCAAAAGTTTGAGAATAGACGGTAGCAATCAAAGTGTAGCCTGGGAATGTGGAACAGGATTTTTCTCTGGTCAAAATTGATTAAAACTTGAATGGATAAAGAAAATGTGGTATATACATATATATACAAATATATATGTATATGTATACATGTATATATACATACACAGTGGAATACTATTCAGCCATAAAAAAGGAGATCCTGTCATTCACAGCAACGTGGATGAGCCTGGATGATATGACGTTAAGTGACGTAAGTCAGGCACTGAAAGATAAATACTGCATCTTCTTACCCACAGGTGGAAGCTTAAAAATGGATATCACAGAAGTAGAGAGCAGGATAGTATTTACTAGAGGCCTGAGAACCTGGGGGTTGGGGTGGGGGACACTGGTATAAATTCTGGAGTCCAAAGGCCAGGGAGCCCGGGGTTCCTCTCCAGGGACAGGAGAGGAAGAATGTACCTAGCTCTAGCAGATAGAGCGACATACTCACCTTTTTTCTGTTTTTGTTCTCTCTGGGCTCCCAGCAGATTGGTTGGTGGCACCCACATTAAAGACAGATCTTCTTCACCTAGTTCCCGCAGACTCACGGGCTAATCTCCTCTGGAAACACCCTCCAAGACACACATCCCCCAAAATAACGCTTTACTGGTTATCTAGATACTCCTTAATCCAGTCATGTTGACACCTAATATTAACCGTCCTGGGGGTCTCTAAAAGAACTAAAACTTGTTCTTTGATTTAAATGACAAGAGGGAGCTCTGAGTATACTGTTGGGAGAGGAGAAAAACCTTCCACCACAAAGAGAGGTGGGCTGATGTAGAAGGGGGAGCAGGGGCCTTCCTAGCGGAGGGAAAGAATTTCGCCTGATCAGAAGGCAGAGAGAAGCCCCCATGACCGGAAGGGTGACATTGCCCCTGTTTAACAAACGCGGGCATGGAGGTCCACACTCTGCCCAAGGTTATGGTCATGGGTAGATAACAGCTGAACTCAAAGCAGCACATTTCTTCTTTAGTCACAAATTGTTGGCCAGTTCTGGAAAGTCTGGGATATCTTATTTTTATTTTGATGTCTGGAAGTTCACACATACAAAAGTAATATAAGTCCTATGTATCCATCCAGCAGCTTCTCCAGTTAGCAACTTATGGCCAATCTTGTTTTATCTGTTCTTATGTCTTTAATTTTTCATTTTGTAATGCTTAGATTCAACACAGCAACATGTATTCAGTACTACTATGTTATGAGATACTTCATTCTATGAGTATGTAGAAGTAGATAAGAACAATCCTTCCTTCAGCTTCTCACGATCTAATAGCAGAGGCAGACCTATACAAAGATTATACAATGTGAGCAATAACTGGTATAAAGCAAAGGTTACAGGAACACAGAAGTGAGAGCAATGAATGCTTCCCTGAAAAGTGAAGAAAGGGGAATTGGGAGAACTCACAGAATGAGATTACACAAAGTGGAGATGGGAAGAGAGGTAAGGGTAGAGGAGAAAGCATGAACACAAAAGCCTTTTAGGGGCAGGTAATTGGAACTTAAAAGTATTTCAGGGGTAATGGGATAGCTAGAAGCATGGACTGAGCCACATTCTGAAAGGCCTCAATTGCCACTGTAGGAAATTTATATTTTATTTTTGTAAGAAATGGGGAACAATACAGTGCTTTTAAGGAAGAACTGGAATGATGGGGTTAGTATAGTATTTTATAAGGATAATGTTCAAGCATAGATTTGATGGAGAGAGCCTGAGACAGAAACCAGTTAGCAGACTGGTTGGCCAGGGTAGATGAGCATTTAATAATAGAAGACAGCGAAATGCTAAGTAGAGGTGCATATGTGTGGAATCACGGAAGTAGCCAGAGGAGCTGGATCAGATAAGGTTTTATGGAGAAGCTGGCTTTTGACTTGATCTTGAAGATGAAAACATAAATAGGAAATGAAGGGAGGGAATTACAGTGTTGAGGAACAGCATGTTCAAAAGCACCAGGCTACAAAAATGCAAGGAATGTTCAGAAACTGGCATGGAGGGAAATGAAGCCGGCTAGCTGGCTAGCAGGCTGACTGTGAAAGTAGTACCAGCAAAAGATGGTGAGGACTTTAATGACTCAAAGACAGGCGATCGAGGTAGGACGTGGTGACTGACAGGATGTGGAAGGTGAAGGAGAGAAATGAATTGCAAATCTGACGTTTCTAGACTAAAAATATTTTAAAAGACAGAACATCAAACAAAACAAAGTGCAAAGGCAAGTTAACAGGAAAAACTTTGTGCAGTTGTGGGCATGCTTAGCACGTTACCACGGAACATCGGGGTGGAAATGCCCAGCAGGCTTTGAGAAATCCGGTGCAGAAAGTAGATCTGGGGTCATCAGCCTGAGATGATGAGAGGCTGAAGCTAATGAAATAGTGGCTATTTGTTGTTTTCCCTTTATAACTATAGACCAGGTGTAACCTAAATCCCTTTGTGAAACATCTCACTCTGCTTAACAAGGGTTAGAATGTGGCCCTCAAGAGTAGTGATGTTTTGTGCCTTGATTGCCCTATAACCTGAGTAATATAACCAGTGTCTTTTATAATATATAAGGGTTGTGTCTCCTTTCCAACATAACATTTATAACAGCATTCTGTTATGACAGCAATTTATAAGCAGTGATTCCATTGGGGGACATCTAGAGCTGCCTTTAATTGTAAACATTGCCGTGCTTTGTTCAGCTCACTGAATGCAGAGTGTGCGCCTCATACCGCAGTCTCACAAAGTTTCTGTTTCTCACTCTAGGTTTCATCGTCCATAAGGAAGTGTGAGACTATTTGGAAACATCATCTTTAGGGGAAGCCCTGCTTCCTGAAAACCTGATATTGCACTGGGATTTGAATGTGTGTGTTTCCCTTTAACTTGTGGTGAGGGGAGTGCGAGACACGGCTTGTTGGAAATGCCCCTCACCTGTGCAGCCCAGGTGGGGCCAACAAGCAGAGGGAGGAGGCAGTGATCCTTGCTGCCCAGAATGTGCATTGACGGTAAGGGACACCGTGCTTACATCAGTTATTCTTCATCAGTTTTAATCAAAGAAGATGAGCAGAAGACAATCACTGGCTCCCTATTACCAGAAAGCCAAATTTTATAGTGCGGGTTAAAGAAAAATAGAGATCAGAATTGCTGGGCATGGGAAAGGGGTGGGAGATAAAAACCAGAAAGAAAGAGAAATATTTCATTATGTTAATGAAGAACTGAGAAAATTGACGCATAAATGTATTTTTGAAGTAGGCATTTGGTAGCTGAGAGCTCATTAAGGGACTTAGGAATCTAATTATCAACACGGATTCTTTAAAGACTTAATCCTAGAAGAATATTCTTGTTTCACCACTTTGTCGGTACAGTGCAGTACCATTACTTTATGTTGTGCCAGTGAATCCAGTTGCCAGAAATGTCTGAATGTTTTCATGCATCTTTTTCTTAAATGCAAGAGGCTTCTATCGACTCTTAACAAGCATGCTTACCCAAATTTTGTTGCATGCTTTAAATAGCATAGCTATATACACGTGACCTTTTTTTTATATTCCTTTCCTAGTGCACCAACCTTCCACAAGGATAACAGACTGGGAATAAAGTCAGATGTAACATGATCCTATAAAACTGTAGTAAGCTTCAGAAGTAAATCTTTTGATCTTTCCCTATCTTGATTATCTCCAATATCAATGCACCCATACTTGATCTAAAGGAGATAGTATTGACAATCATGACACCTTTTTAGAAAAAACCTGAATCCAAAGTTAAAACTTAAGCAAGATACAGGTGTGCTGCCTATAGGTAGTTCTGAGTGGGAATGCGGAAGACCAGTTGTTTTTCAGTGCTGCATTAAAAAAGTTGGGTTGCTGCTATTAAAAAAGTACTCAAAGGCTTAAGAGAACACAGAAATTTTCTGCTAAGTTGTGTGTGAGGAAAACTTCATCTTGGAATTTAGAAATCTGCAGGTAGCATCCATAAATATAGTACAGTATTTACTTTCAATGCAAAACAATCAGTGAGATTAAAGTCATGGAAGGTTTTCCTGTGATCCTACAGTCAGTATTGTTTACATGAAGAAACTCTCTATTGATGTATTGCTATTTTCCATGGAGTCATAGGCACAGTATGACTTCTGCTCCCAAATACTTATGCCCATGTGTAAATACTACCTTGCATTTAATTGTTCTTTCACAATTGTTTTGTGCCCCTTTTACTAAAAACACAAAAAAAATATAGCAAGACAAGACCTAAATAGAATTTATTTTATTCTCAGAGCCTAGACTAGAATTATCTGAAATATCTCTGGTTCCTATATGGAAGACTATAATTTTTTATTTCAACCCAAAAGTAAGCATTGAATCTGGTGGATAAATTTAGATCCTCCATTCAGTGGTGTTTTGAAGAACCACTTGAAATTGAATGATTTTGTTTAAAAAATTATATCTGGCTTAGACGCTCATGGATTAAAAAAGAAAAACAAATTTTAGTCCCAGTTGGCCTATTACAAAAAGCCAGAACCATTTTATAACTAAAAAAAGTAATCATCATTATTGCACCTCTTGTTGCATTCAGCTGTGTGCATTAATAAAATAAACCTGGAGTTTGCACTATTGTCATTTCACTAATAGGCTAAGACATACTTTTGATTTGCAAAAATTTTTCTTCATGGCCAAGTTCTGTCTCTGCCTGAGGTTTTGTTTATCTTATAGTTTCAATCCAGCCATAAAAATGAACTTGTTCTAATTTTTTTCCAAAGTCATCCTTTTCTTATGATCTTTTATTTTCTTATCATTTCAGTATCTTGGGAAAAATACCAAAAAAAATGTGTCTTTTAATTTTCTATGTTTATGATCTTTGAATATTTTTAACTGTTTTAATCACAAGCCCTCTCTGTAGTGGTAAATAGAAGACATTATCACCATTTTCTCACTCCAGAAACATGTTATAGAAAGTTTCTATCTGGTTGATAAAAGGAACAATTTTTTCCCACTAGCACTAGACAGACTATAAAAACCACTAGAGCATATGATGCAATTTTTTACTCCCTACAATGAGATATACCTAGTGTAAAAAAAGAAAATCTGGTACTGCAATATATTGTTTTCATTATATAATATGTCAGATTTATGAACTACCCACACCTTTTCTTAATACTCATTGATACATTTAGAGAAAATTTTGTAAGTTAGAGTTTTAACAGTAAAAAAAAAGAAAAAACCACCGTTAGGCTACTATTTAAGTAATTGGAACCACCAATTATTTCATTACAATGATTCATTAAATAAAAAGTATGGAAAGAATTAAAGGATTATGAGCTAAGCTGTATTTTAATGGTTCATTTTAAAAGACAGAGGCACTACACATCTCCACTAGCAGCCCTGCCAGAGGTCTCTTGCCTGGCAGCCCTAAAAGGATGTAGAGGTCAGACCACGTATAATCACGCCTCTGCCTACCACCAGTACATCGGCAATTTAGCCAGTAAGAGTACCTTCATAAGGAAAGTAAATATGTGTGGGAATCAGATTTCTTTTGTTGTTGTAATAACGCAGTTCCAGGTTTTTTGCTATTTACACTATGGCATTAGGCTGACATAGAGGAAGTGAGTGGGTTTTCCTGAGTGTCCAAGATACGATTAAGGAAGAAAACAAAACCTCCAGGAAGGTCCCAGGCAGGAAAGAACTAGACAGACTGTAAAAACCAAAGTGACCCTCCAATCCAAAGGGCCAGATTACAAAACAAAAAAAAGTTTAAAAAAAAATGAAGTGAACATTTCCATCTTTTTTTTTAAATGGAGGGGAAAGCATCAATATTAAGGTAGTAGGAAGATAGGCAATGGGCTTTGTCAGCGTCTTTGTGGTCATTACCAGTCAGTCTGACAAAATCAGTTCTCTGGTGGCCAGTGGTAATTTAAGGCAGCTTGCCTGATAATTTCCTGTGTATATGAAGTGTCTTGCATTTTTTATGTTAGCTATAATTCCTTCAATTACCTCACTGAAATCTATAATATTCAGCAAACCATTTGAAGAGCTATTTTAAATGGAGGAAAAAGCAAATGCATCTATCTCTCTAATTTACCCAGAAAAATGGACTTTCTGGTTACATCTTCATATCCTTTAGCAGCATAATGAGTCTACTCACTTATCTTTCTCTAATGTTAGTAAATATATTCTGTTAATAGGAAGTTCTGAAATTTAAGTGAAAATGTATTTAAGGAAATAGAAGAATTGAGTACATCCTTCAAAAATCACCAAATATTGAAAATGAGAGATGAATCCTTAAAACCCAAGGCAAAAAAAAAGTCAGATTTTATACCTTGCAGTTAATTCAGTGCTGGATTGGCATATATATAAGCTATTCCATCTATATATATAGTAGCTTATACTTAAAAGAGAAAAAAATCTGCATTAACACCGTATGTCCTGATATAGACTACTTTGACACATAAAGCATCTTATTTATACTTTATAGAGTCAGACACAACTTTCAAAAAGTATACTATAGTCACAATAGAAAAAGGCGGTCTTATCTACCACGAGTTGTATGTCCACAAACAGTGAGAACTTTCCTTCCTTCCTTGTTCAAAAATTTCTTCAGTCTGTTATTATTTTTTTCTTACCAAGTTGTGATTTGATGTTATCATTTTTAAGTGGCCCCTAGTAGCAAATATCACACAGAGAAATTTTCCTCAGAGGAGGTGGCTAGAATTAAAATAGTACAAGATATATGAATTTATGTCATTTTCCTCAGTGTGGTAGAACTGTTTAAGCATTCCTAAATTCCAATTATGTTAGGCCTGTCCTTACCAGTAAAAGTATATATACTTTGAGATAAGAATTAATTTCTTCACATCATTAGAGTATGTGTGAGTAGTAAGGAGCCACTGAAATTCAACTTATTGACAAAATTGTCCCTTTGGGCTCTTGAAATGGCTAATCTTTTACTATTGAGTATTTGCTCCCTACTCACTGGTGGGATATACTACATGGTTTTACTTGACAAAGCAGAATGAACTTCTGTCCTTAAAGGGAAAAGCAGTAGCAGAATTCATCATCAAATTAATAGGAACATCTTTCTGGGAGTAAGGAAGCACATCCCCAGATAGTTCCAACCCAGGTTTCAAAGAGGAGCATTAGGCTCTACTAATGATAGGCAGTGACCAAAGGGTTGGAGGACAAAGGTAGAATATACCCCAAATCATTCTCATTTTCACTGTCCATTTACTTTTTATAGTCATTAAGCTTAAGTTCTGTATGGAAATTCAAAGCACCATTAGCATTTCTGGAAAGTGGCTTTTCTAAACATAAGGTCTTCCTAAATTAAGAAATCCTGTTGTGTACGTTGTAAGATTTCTGGCAAAGAAATGGGGAATCCTGTGGCAGCTATTCCCACCTAAAGCCAACCCTATAAGAAAGGGTCACTTTTAGTTAATGCTAGGATTTACTGCACAAAAAAAATGTCAGCTTGTCGAATTGCTAGCACAGCTGCACGTGTGAGCAAAGCACTGTTGGTCATTGTTTCTCAGTGGGGGTGCCCTTGGCATTCGGAGCTGGGCAATTCGTGGTTGTATAGAAATGTTCCATGCATTGCCAGGTGTTTAATATCCTAGGCCCTTGGTGATGAAGTGCCAGGAGCATTCCCAGTCATTGTAAATTTCAAAAGTAAAAAGCCTTCCCTCAGTTCAAATGCCCTTCTTAGGAGGGTGGTACCACTTCTCCTGAATACCACTGTCTACTGCAATTGGAGGACACAGAAGAGAAAGTGCCTATCCCCAAACACTGTCTCTGCTGCCTTGCATTTCTTTGGGCCCTGAATAATTTTTCCCCTTTCCTTTTCAAGCCTCTGCTTCACCATATCTTTAATTTGCTGGTTCTTCGGGGAGGAGGTTACCAGGCTGCCCTGGCAATTCAGTGAGCATAGTGACTTGGCCTGGTCCCTGTAGATACTTAAAGAAGAGACTTTGTATGAAGCAAGCTTTTTTTTTTTTTTTCTGCCTCACAATTTTACTTTAGAACTACATTATTGGTCATAATCCTTGTCAGTGTCATGAGGATTGTTGCATGGGTTAAACGCAAACACGACGACTAACAATCCACATACACAAAGCTGGTGGTCTTTGGAAATACATCACCGTTAGATTTCACCTGGGAATGCTGCATCCCATGAGTTCCAAATGGATCACCTGCTGATCCTGTTAGCGAAGCATTTAATCCACATGCAAATGCTTGAATTCCCCCTGCATAAATACAGTCATGCGGTTCAACTCCTCTAATAAGATTTGTGAATCCTGCACTATGACGGAAATGTGGATTAACTGTGGATTGCATGCATATTGTGCATACTTCAGTGATGGTCACACAAAACAAGATGAGTTTTACCTACGTGAAACATCATTAAACCATACTAACAATACGGAAAAATATTCTCATTTTTTAATCACCAAAACTGAATAGTAAATATGTCTCGAAATTATTTGGATGAATTGTGGCTAGTAGAATGGAATTAATTTAGCCGCTATCATTTTTTAAAATATTAAAATTTCTAAAATATTTCTGAGGCAGAGCAACTCAGAGTCAATAAAGGTGGTTATATTGTAAACTTTTAGGTGGTGCTTAAGAATTCTTATCTTTTTTAATGCAGTATTTTTTTTTTTAAAGAATATATTGAAAGGAGTAAATGAGGCAGAATGCCACTCTACCCTCAGGTCCATTTTTGGTATATTAAAATGCCAATAATATTCGTGCCACTTGCCAATTCGGGGGGCTTTTCCCTTGCTGGATGCTTTTGTTATATTTTATCATTACATTGCTTAGAGAGCCTCCACAATGAGAAGTTGCCACTGCAGTGCTAACTATCATTCAGAAATAATCAGAATGAGTCAAGGGTTAAACCACTTTCATCCTTTAAAATATAGGCACTAATTTATAGTTTTCTTTTTAAAATATTTCTTCTGTGACTTAGAAATGTGCCAGTGTGTTCAAAACATTCTGCAACAGATTTTGTACCTACTAAAAAGTCAAGCAAGTCATTTTTTTTTTCTCTGTAAGGGTGATTTTTAAATAACGGACCATATGTGTTCGTTTGTTATTTCAAGCGTCAGTTAAAGTGATAAGAACAGTAAGCTGTGATCATTATCAGACTGACTGAATGATTCCTGGTTTCCAGTGAGTGATCTAGTCCTACATATTACACAGGTATAATATCTGTGAGTGTAAATAACTGGAACTATACACTGATTAACATGACAGTTTCTCTTTTGTTATTGTTCTTATCTGTACTGTATTATAGTATGTGGGTATAAATATCTACAAGTATACACACATATGTATATGTATTCCACTATTGTAACCTGAAAGAAAGACTATGTATTCTCTTTTTTATTCTGTACTGGTGTTTGTGTTATTTAAAAAGCAAAATTATGCTCTATTTAGTTGTATAATATTAGAGGAATACCTTGCTGTGCACAATTCCAAGTGCCTTAGAACATTGTTTAGCTTTCCTAAGTATATATAAATGCATATATGTATAAAATTGGGAAAAGTTACCTCAATAAAATCATTGGGAAATCCCCAGTTTTAGTTTGTTCCCATTTCTGTTATATCCAGGCAGTGCTCAGTCTTTTTCAATTAAAAGCTCACAGTCCTCACTTGTAAAGGAAGGTAAGACAGCTTCCCTGGCTGCCTGTTACTTCAATTCCTCCTAACTTTTTAACATTTATTTTTTAGGGAAGGGCCTGTGATTTGTACTTTTCATATAAAATATCTGTCTAAGAAATTACTGCTTTTAACAGTAATTTCTTTTTAAAACTTGCTATCTTTTTATGTCTGAGGATATTTGATATTGATGTTTTTATTGCCATTATAATGTGTAAACATAAAAGATAGTCCCTTTAGAGTTTATAATATAGAAAATAAAGAGACTTCCTCATTATGCTTACTATTTAATGTATTACAGGAAGAGAGGTTGGGAATGTATTTTGACCAGAAAAGGAATTGGAATATTACTTTTCATGTTTCTCGACAGTGGTTACAATAGTAACTTCACCTCCTTCAACTCCAGGACAAGATCAAAGATATGAGAGGAAGTGGAAATCAATGTGTGTGCCATTTTCCTAGACAGAAAATGTATAACAGAGGAAGACTGGTACCAAAAAATTAAAAAATGGGTTTGAAAAATTGGCCCTAAGTATGCTATTGAAAATGAGCAGTACGTCTCCAAGTGGTTATTGCCTTTCCATTTCTTTATCAAACAAAACCAGGTTCTACATTGAAACACATTCTCTTTTGTTTCCTAAGGAAAAGTTACATTGATACTTATTTATCTTTTTTAATTTCAGAATATTATGGGGCGCGAATTGCTTTTGCAATGTAACTTTTGAGTCAAAGTTATAAATGTATCCATCACTCAGATAGTGTGCATTGCACCTGTTAGGTGTGAATTTACCCATCCTCTCCTCCCCACTCACTTAATGGAAACATTAGTTTTTAAAACCCAATGGAGGACGCCACGGCACTCACTCTAGCCTGGGCAATAAAGTGAGACTCTGTCTCAAAAAAAAAAAAAAACCCAATCGAGGTAAGAAATGGACAATTTTTCATTTTACACAGTGCTGTGGTGGCATCGGATTTATGGTGATTTAACTCTTCTCGGGCCTCATCTCTGACTTGCATGTGGAGTTGCTGCTGTTAGCACTGCTGCACACAGACAACCCAAATCCTCGTTCAGTTTGTGAGTTTTGAACTCTTTGCCCTTTAAAGGGTGATCACTAATAATAAAACAGGAAGTCTAAGAACCTAAAGTTTGTGTGAAGATTTTTTTGCACTTTTGTTAAAAACAGGCACCATTTCTGAGGATTTTAATGAAAAATCACTGCAGATGCTAGCTTTTGTAATTAGACAAACATCCTAGGGAGGAGAGAAATTGTACTTTCAGTGCTTGTCTGTACCAGGATTTGTTCCTGGATGGACTTCTGACCTTGTCTGGCCAACGTCAGACAAACCAGAGTAGGGAGCATTCAACATGGGCAAGAATTTGCCTCTAATTGTTCATGTAGCAGTACTCAGCAAACTGAAGCTACAAGTCATCTTTTCCCATAGTTTAAGGTTGTTACCTCTTTAGTTCAGGCCCCGATAACCTTGGAAATCTCAGTCTGGGTCTTAAGTCCTTCCTGCTCAGAATTGGCCGGTGAATCCCTTGTGCCTACTAAGCCACTCCCAGGCTCTTTAGCCCTCAGGAGTTTCTGTAGTCTAACCACAGACCATAGTTCCAGATTACACTCCCTTTATTCCACACTTGGGCCAAATCAAATGAAACTCATTGTTCCCCAAGTATGTGATACACTCTCTAAACATTATAACTTTGTTTAAGCCATTCCCTCCAAGTAGAGTTCTCCTTTATGTGTTAACGTCCCACACATCCTTCTGGGACAAGTCTAAAATTAGTTACATAGTTTAAATTTGAATTGCATGAAACATTCTGGTTTTTTAAAAATGTACAAGTGCTTTAATACCAAGTATGTATAGATTTCCCCAACAATTATAAAACATAACACAAATGTATTACTTCTGACTTTGATTTAATATCCATATTTAATTGTAAACTTACCCAGACTTGTTGTAACAGACACTAAGAAAAGCAGACTTTGAAACCTAACTCTAATTACTAGATCAACAATTCACCATTTGCTTAATGGTCAAAAATCCATGACTGAGAAATGCATCCTAAGTGTAACATACTTCTGGGAAGAATCTACTTGAACCGTAAAGACACACTCAGAACCATTTTTCAATCCCTATAACATAGGCAGTGTCTAAGTCTACAACCTTCAGAAAGGATTGGTTTTGTTAAACCTCATTCAAACTATGTCCTAAACAATTTTTTGTCTGATAAGTAGAAGTTCCAAGTTGAAGTTTAACAATCTTTTTCTGGCCTACTTGAAATTTTGCAAGGCTGATGGAAAGCTGCAGTGGAAGGTGGAGAGAGGGGAAGGAGAAGATAGGAAGTGTGGGGAGAGGAGGCATTCAATTTTGGACAAAATTCAATTTGTTTGAATTGCCTTATGTTGAAATATCCACATGTAGATAGATGTACAGGGTTGGATATATGAGTCTGAGAGTCAGGAAAAAAGTATAGGCTATAGAGAGGAAGCTGAGAATCACCAGCACATGTAATAGAAGCTATGGAAATGGATAAACCTCTTTAACAGTCAATATAGCTTAAGACCGTGAAGAAATTGCTACAATAAAAATTTAATAAACTATTTTTCTCATTGTCTGACTTTGTCTCCAAGACTGTAAAATAAAATCATTTACCCATCATCCAAGTGCTTAGCATGTTTGTTTGATATTTAACTGGGTTTTACTGGTTAGCTTAATTTTAAATAAGATGGACTAGCACATAGAGGGTTAAGTTGTAAAGCAAAAAATATATTTGAAAATGTCTTATATTGCCCCAAATACTATTAATATAGACAGCCATACTATCTCAATAAGTCTAACATAGTCTATTTTTACTTCAACATTGGAATAGGTGGCTGGTACTTTAATATGGCCACAGTTAAAGAAGTTGGTTGACATTTAGTTGCTATATATTATATATATATGTGTATATATATATATCCTTTATATATATATGTGTATACATATATCCTTACCTTTAAAGCATAAGAATTGCATTCAGCACAATGAGGTGTTATTCTATAAGAAGCATAGAGAACAGAGTGATTGTATGCTCTGTACAATCTGATTATGTAGAAAAAAATAGATTAATGTCTCCTGTCACTCACATTCTGAGTATGATGCAGTGATAGGCAGAATAGCCAATCTCCCTTGATAGTAATGATGGTAAACCTTATTTCTCCTTTACTGAAAGCATAGAATTAAATTCATAAGTTAAATGCATGCATGATGTTATTACGCCATTATTTTTTTTTACAAGTTTTCATGTTTTTATAGTGTCCGTTACTCAAAGGAAAGAAGACTAATAGTGATTTATGTGCTTTTTATGTCCTAAAGCTACAGTGGGTGCAACTGAAACATACCAAAGGATATTTAAAATTCATTTTATAATTACAAAAGTACAGTAAAGAAAATGAATTTGGATTGATATTTCCAAGCAAAGCCAGACATGGTGGCTCATGTCCGTAGTCCCAGCTACTTGGAAGGGTAAGGAGGGAGGATCATTAGAGCCCAGGAGTTCAAGACCAGCCTGGGCAATACAGCAAGATCCTGTCTCAAAAACATTTTTTCCAGGCATATTTACCAATGAAATGTATGTATTTCCTATTCTAAAAACAGGAGTCAGTAAACAAAAAGCCAAGCAATATGAAAAGATTTGCAGTTAAAAAGAATTTTGAAGAACATACAATTACTAGGGAGTAGAAGCAAGTAAAAGATTTGAAATCTAAGTAAGTGCTATAAAGGACCTGAAAGGCACCAGAAATCTAGGGAAAGAACAAGGATAAGATTCAGGGAAACGGACAAATTGAGTCAATATTCAAGCAGATTCTCATGATGTGAAGCTGATTTGAAGCAGACCTTGTGTCCCCTGACAAATCCTAGACGCCGAAGGTCCCATTTCAGGAGATGGCCCTCCTGAGTTACAATGCAGTTAGTGAATAAGTACATTTAACCAGGAAAAGGACAATAGCTCATGCTCTTTGCACACTGTACTAAAAGGTAGGCACAGGTCCAAGCATTTCACACACATTTTCTCATTGAATCCAACAACCACTCTCTAAGGTATTAATAATATTATCATCCCCCTTTTACATTGAGGTGAGTAAACTGAGACCCACTGGCCCCAAGTCACACAATAAGAATGAAACAAAGATCAGAAACTAATTTCAGCTAGTGTACAATGAATACTACTGTTATTTAATACTGTAGAAAAAAATTTGTTCTTTAGTGGGAAATGATGCATTACATAGACAAGTACACCCTTCCAATTCTGGCTGTTTTTTTTTTAATGCTTGTACTATGATATTTCTGTGTAAAACATTTTTTCTTATTTTTTAACAAGAAGTGGCATCCATCATGATGTTCTGCAACTTGTTTTTTTTTGGACTTAACATGTGACTGTCCATGTCAATCAGCCTCCTCAACAGCTTCACAGTAGCCCATTATATGAATGGGTTTTTTTTTTTCAATTAATTCCTTACTAATGGAATTTATTTATTAATTAGGGATGGGGTCTGGTTATGTTGTCCAGGCTGGACTCAAACTCCTGGGATCAAGTGATCCTCCTGCCTCAGTCTCCCAAGTAGCTGGGACTACAAAAGCATGCCGCCACGCCTCGCTCACTAATGGAGTTTTAATTCCACTAATGTAATTTTAAATTTAATTCTCTATTACAAGCAGTGTTCCAGTGAACATCCTGGTATATACATCTTGATACACGTCTCTTTTTATAAATTAAGTACCTCCATAAGCTGTATTAGTATTGTTAAGGATGCAATTTATTTATTTATTTATTTATTTTTTTGAGACAGAGTCTCACTCTGTTGCCCAGGCTAGAATGCCATGGTGTCAGCCTAGCTCACAGCAACCTCAAACTCCTGGGCTCAAGCAATCCTTCAGCCTCCCAAGTAGCTGGGACTACTGGCGTGTGCCACCATGCCCAGCTAATTTTTTCTATATATTTTTAGTTGTCCAGCTAATTTCTTTCTATTTTTAGTAGAGACAGGGTCTCACTGTTAATCAGGCTGGTCTTGAACTCCTGAGCTCAAGGGATCCTCCTGCCTCGGCCTCCCAGAGTGCCAGGATTACAGGCATGAGCCACCCCGCCCAGCCAGGATGCAATTTTTAACTCCTAAAGTTACTGCTTCAGGGTGTAAAAAGTTTTTTCTCCACTTTTGTGTACATTGGGTTCCTGGTGCTTAGGACTCCGTGAATGATGCCAACGATCAGTGGTTCTCTAAGTTGGAGAATGAGTGAATGTGATATAAACAGGGCTAAAATGATAAACATGATTTCAATGGGTTAGTTTCATATGAAAAGAAAACTTTTAAAAACCTATGCTAAACCAGAGATTCTGTTTAATCACCTTAAATGGAATACCATTAATTAGAGAATACTAATAAGAGTGGGAGATGTATAGCTTGGATTCATTATCCTTACTGTAATGTTTCAATTATTTGTTCTTTTAATGGTAGGAAATAATATTTTTCTGTGTTAAGACAGCACTCAGAAAAGTCTCTGACACATGTAAGCTCACCACATGTTTTGAGGTATTTTGTAATGGTGTATTTTTTGGAAATGGGGTATACAGAATTGTAATGTTTAAGGGTGTGACTCAAGCTACACTGTAGTTTACATTCTGGCTTCATTATTTACTGACTTTGTGTACTGGAAAAAAGTCATTTAACTTTCTGTTCTTCAATCTCTGCTCAGTAAAAAAGTATAAATCCTGTTGTAAGGATTTAATGAGTAAATATATCTAAAGCTCTTCAAACAGTACAATTACTATCGAGCCTTTACTATCCTGGGCTCTGAGAAAGTAAAGTTAGCAAGACAAAGATCCTTGCTTTCAAACAGGTGACTGCAGTCTGGTTCTAGACACAGATGAAAATATTTACAGTTCAGTGTAACTGTGTACAGTAGTGTAATCACAGGATACAATGAGAACATTTGGGATGGGCCCTAGTTTTGAAGAGTATGAGAAAGTTTCTAGAGGCAGAGATGGTGTAGGGTCTCTCAGTTCCCCCTACTTTCTTTCCGTGGCCTGAGAAACACAGAGTGCCTTGACCATTCTGTGACCTGGCCAGCTGCATGGGTTTTTTTCCCCTGTAGGCTTGAACTTAAGCCAGAGCCTTGAACATTCTCAGTCACTGATAAAGTTGTGTAGGTTATTGCTTAAAATACTGAAAGATGAAAATATTTTGCTAAACACATAAGGACTAGCTCCAGCCTTGAGCCAAATTCTCTAAACCCTCACATAAACTCCATAACTCTGCAACTCTTGTTGCAGACATCCCTAGGTAGAAAGAAACATGTCTTTTCTCCCTGTCAGCTGAAGCACTCTGTGAGTTTCCTAATAAATGCTTTGAACTCATCTCCCTGGCATTTAATGCTTCTTTCTTTGGAATCCAGACTGACTCCATCTTGGGATGGTTTGGGCCATCCCTTGCAGGAATTACCCTGCAACCCCTTTTGGGGCATCCAGCCTTGGTTCAGCTGGAAGGGACAGATGGCTAAACTAAGACTTGAAGATCAAGGAGGGGAGAGGAAGAGCCTTTTAGATGAGCAGAATAGGGCGGATGTCTTTCAGGCACATTTGGGAACTGTAGACAGTTTGATAGGGCTGGGCCATGAGTGGTATGTGAAGGAATGAGGACATAATGTTAAATTGATGGCTGGAGACCAGATGATATAAAGTCTTTGCTTCCATGCAAAAGAGTTGGGACTTTATCCTGAGGCCAGAGAGTATACATCAAAGGATTTTATACAGGGAAGTGACTTGATTAGTGTTAAAAATGATAGATTTGATAAAATGGGTAATGAAGTGATACTGATACTTTTGGGAATTTAGAGAGTAGAACCAAAAGAATTTGCTGGTTGACAGCCCTAGGAGGGAGTGTAGCATATGGATAAGGGTATGGCCTTCCTAAACCAGCCTGATGGGCTACACTTCTAGGATTTTCCACTTACTGTGTGATGTTGCATAAATAACTTCAATTCTTCACATTTGTGAGATTGGCTTAGTGTTATCTAATTGTACGTCATGGGCTTGTTGAAGGACTTAAATGACGTGATGACTACAAAGTGCTTAGCACTGTGTGTTTCGTGTTTAAACGGATAAATATATCCAATAAATAGAATATTGCTTAAAAGAAAAAAAAAAAAAAAACAAGCAATGTGGTTAGGTGGCCAGGCTGAAAACATACTCCTCAGATTTAAATCCCTGCTCTGCCATTCACTTGTGTGAACTTAAGAAAGTTACTTAACTTTCTTATCCCTCATTTTTAGCATTGGTAAGATGAAGATAATGGCATCTTTTTCATAGTGTTGTGGTAATGAAGAAATAGAGATAATTCATGTAAAGTGCCATAACATTAATTTATTTAAACAAATATTTATTGAGTATATGTGCCAGGCACACTTCTAGCTCCTGGGGATAGATAAATTAGTAAATAGATTGAAACGAACCAAAACCTGCCCTCGGGGAATCTTTATTCTCTATAACAAATGGTAACAATGAATGTCTAGCACATAGGAAGGAGTGTTATTTATTGTTTCTGTGTTACAACACAATATCCCAAGACAAGTTTTGTGGTCCTAACCTAAATTGTTTCTATAATTTTTTTGTAATAAAAGAATAATACTCCACAAATACTTATAGTGGTAATATGTAAGACGTAAAGACCCAATCCAAGATAACTCAGACATTGGGACACCAGAAATCGGGAAGGGGAAACAAATTTGAGTAAAGTTCTGCTGATAAAACTTTGAATGAATTTACCACACTCTTTTGCCACCACGCACCCCCCAAAAAAGCTAGCACCTGCCTGAAATCTTCCTAAGAAGGTATGTTTATTGCCTATTTGCTTAAACCACGCTGTAACAATTGATGAACGCCTTGGAAGAGAATTAACATTCGTGATCATCTAAGATAAGGTATGCAAACACCAGAGATTCGGAATATATTTTATTAGTTCAAATGCCTCTACAGCCAACAGAGTCTCAGTGTTTTATTTTTTTAACGGGATAGATGAAGGCACTTCATTAAACGGTGGAAAATAAAGACCTAAGTCTGGTGCAGGATACAACGGCAAGATCCCGGTTCCCCGTTGCTGAGGCAACCTATCCCGACCCCAACCCCGCCCAGAAGACAGGGAACCTGAAACCTTGATGACCCTGGAGGGTGGCCCCTTCCTTTCGGTGGACACGGTTTTTTGTCACTGTGGGGAATAGATAAGGGGCACAAGTCAATGTGGACGCTATATTCACCCCCTCTGGTCTCAGCAGAGGGGACAGAAAATGAGGTTCGTCTACAAGCAGCAACCCCCGTTTTGCGCCTCAACGTAACTGCACCCCAAGACTCGCTTGCTCCCGCGGGAGAATTCTGTGCAGAAAAAGCACCGCCCGCCCGGGGGTGGGAACTGGGCTAGCCCCCCCCAATAGCTTCTCGCGATCGTTGAGACGCAGCGAGCTACACGGAACTTCCGGCAGCGACCCGTCAGCTCGTCAGCGATTGGTTGACTTCCACTTCCTGTTGCGTGACGTTACCGCCCGGCTCCTGGGGTCACACGTGTGCCGAGGCCTATAAACTCGTCCGGGAGCAGCGTTTTGGTCTCCCTCGGACTTCGAGGGCGCAATCGCGGTTTATTTGAGGCTGAGAGCCGCGCGGCTGCAGCATGGTGAGCGAACCTCGGTCGTCTAGCCGGCGGGACGCTGTGGTTTTGCGGAAGTCAGGCAGGTTCCGGTAATGTCAGTGGCTACTGCAGCCTTGCTTTGGGTGATGCCAGAGACTGCTTGCGGCACAGTACCCCGGAATAGGTCACCCTCACCACCCGAGCACTCTTTGCAAGTTGTAGTTCCCACGGCTGAGCTTCCCTGGGGAGAGACCTGAAGAGGATGGCCTCCCTCTTACCCTTGGGGCCCTGCAGTTAACTAAAAATCTGTGACAGCGGATTCAGACGCGCCACACTGTGCTTCATGGGGTCAGGCCTAGGGGAAGTTGCTGATCTCCCCAGGAGTTGGAGTGGCAGATGTCCACTTGGCTGTTTGCTCAGGGGAAAAGGAACTTGTGGAAGAGTCTAAGGTTGGGCCCAGAGTAAGGCCCCTTAGTTGGTTTCTACTCAGTTTAGAAAACCAAGATTGAATAGCGAAATAAGAAGGTAGAAATGGTTGATAAATCTTACTAACTTTAGCTGTTTGTGTCTTGGTTTTTTTATTCACTTATTGTTAGATGAAGTGTTTGCCCTGTTTGGAACTGTCTACTCCATATTTTCTTGTGTCAAGCATCTTGTCATTCTGGTTCCACCCCCCATGGACCTTCCCTGAGCACCCAATCTAAACTCTTAAGTCATTTGCACATCACCTTGCAAATATATTTTCTTCACCTGAAATCACTGTTTGAATGATTTTCTTATTAAGAACAGGGACTGGGCCAGGTGCCGAGGCTCACTCCTGTAATCCTAGCACTCTGGGAGGCCGAGGCGGGCGGATTGCTCGAGGTCAGAAGTTCAAAACCAGCGTAGGCAAGAGCGAGACCCCGTCTTTACTATAAATAGAAAGGAATTAATTGGCCAACTAATATATATAGAAAAAATTAGCCAGGCATGGTGGCGCATGCCTGTAGTCCCAGCCACTTGGGAGGCGGAGGCAGTAGGATTACTTGAGCCCAGGAGTTTGAGGTTGCTGTGAGCTAGGCTGATGCCACGGCACTCACCCTAGCCTGGGCAAGAAAATGAGACTCTGTCTCAAAAAAAAAAAAAAAGAACAGGGACTTTATCTGACTTTCCTCGGTTGTATTCCCAGCTCCCGTAACAAGGCCTGACGCAGAGCAGGTGCTCAGCAAATGTTTGTTGAAGGAAGATTAAGTATGGATTCTGCAGAACACAGCTGATGTTACCTGTCTTAAAAGTGTAGATTAAAAAAATCTGTTGATCCTTCACATAGCTTACTGAAGATGGACTATGGTATTACTCACTGTTTTTTGTTGTTGTTTTTCCTTTTTAGTAATTTGTTCTGATTCTGTTCCTTTGAAGCCTCACAGGAAGAAAAAACCGTTTATAGAGAAGAAGAAAGCTGTGTCTTTTCACTTGGTCCACCGGAGCCAACGAGATCCTTTAGCAGCAGATGAGACTGCACCCCAGAGGGTTCTGTTGCCCACACAGAAAGTAAGTCCTCTTCTTTAGCCATTAAATTTGTACGTGGACTGTTAGTAGTTTTAATTAAATTGCTAGCCAACGGTTATTCTCAGACAGCTGGCCTTCTGGGAAATAATCTGTGACTTAATTTTCAGTACATGTGCTGATTTTTGCATCATGCATATTTGTTTTTATTAGGATTATTTGAGACATTTAAATAGATCTTGTAGAGTAATGGTAAATATTTACTGAACCAGCAGCTACAGTGCTGCATGATAATTAGAGCACAAGCATATGCTTAATCTCTTTTTTTTCCCTAAAGTTCTGCCATATCATAACCACAAACTGTATTTTGCCTCCTGGTCAGTCATCTCCTGAGATGTAAAACATGAGCTTGTGGGTTAGCTTTATAAAACGCAAGGGAGTCTTGAAAGGATTGATTTATTTTTAGTTACACTATACTTGTTAAGTGTGGATAAGATGAAAGGAAGTGTTGGACATTGGCCATGCTTACCTTTTCAGTAAAGCCAATTTTGTTGCATGTTGAGATCTTTCCTTGCATATAAATATAAGAAATTGTAAGGCCGGGCGCGGTGGCTCAAGCCTGTAATCCTAGCTCTCTGGGAGGCCGAGGTGGGCGGATCCTTTGAGCTCAGGAGTTCGAGACCAGCCTGAGCAAGAGCGAGACCCCATCTCTACTATAAATAGAAAGAAATTAATTGGCCAACTAATATATATAGAAAAAATTAGCCGGGCATGGTGGCACATGCCTGTAGTCCCAGCTACTTGGGAGGCTGAGGCACCAGGATTGCTTGAGCCCAGGAGTTTGAGGTTGCTGTGAGCCAGGCTGACGCCACGGCACTCACTCTAGCCTGGGCAATAAAGTGAAACTCTGTCTCAAAAAAAAAAAAAAAAAAAGAAAAAAGAAATTGTACTTACCTTTCAAGCCCCCCCACCCCCGTTTTGTCTTCTAATCCTCCAAATACATGATAAAAACAATGTGTGTATTTCTTGACTTGAATTATTGCACAGAAATGTCTAGTGGATGAAGGAATTGTTTTCATTCCATTTTAATTTTGTGTAACACCCTGGTTTAGAAGCTCTGCATTTCTTGCATTTGTTCTTTGTCTTAAAAATAAATAGATAAAAGAATTTTGTCTTGCTTCTTTCAGCCAAAATGTTCATGTGCCACTTGCCTCCTATTTGGAAAGCTATGCTCATTATAAGAGACCTGTGCCTTATCATTGGAAGAAGTACTAATTCCATTTTGTTTGCTATTCAAGATAAACGATGAAGAAAGGCGAGCAGAACAGAGGAAGTATGGAGTGTTCTTTGACGATGACTATGACTACCTGCAGCACCTGAAGGAACCATCTGGGCCTTCTGAGCTTATTCCCTCAAGTACCTTCAGTGCACACAGCAAGAGAGATGAGAAAGAAGAGACTTTAGTCATTCCAGTAAGGCTTTTCAGCATAAATATTTAAGTATGAGAGAGTGAGTGGGGGGGTGAGTGAAGAAACCATCATTTTTAAATAAAGGTAACAGTTTGGGGCAAGAAGTGATGTCCGTATAAAGAGCACAATGATGGGCCATGCCTCCATTTAAAATTGTATGTGTACATACATATCATCAGAGAGTAGGCCATCTCTTCTCTAGTGGCAAGTGTCAAAAGTAATGGCCAGGTCTAGAACTTTTATAGATGTCGCCATGTCAGGCAGCACTTTTCAGTAGGAAAAAAGCAGCCAACATTCTACATGTCAACAGCTTAATTGTTTCATGATCATAAACTCTGTTCTAAGATAGTACTTTTGTGGAATGTCTAGATCTTTAACACTTTTATTAAAGCTACAGTTAATCATAAGAGAGAACAAATAGACTGTAATGAAATTCCTGTTACTCTTATAAACAAAAATGCAGTATACTGTAATACTTTTAAGTACAAATAAGAGCACATATTTATATGAAATGACTGATTTTTTTTTTTTTCTCCTGTTTATGTTAAGGGTGCCCATTTGTGTGCTTCTGTTATTTTTAATATAGAGTAAATTCCCTGTGGGAAACTTTTATATCACCTAGCACTTTAAAAAAGAAGACATTCATTAGGTTTATGGACAAAAGGGAAGAGATAAAAAGGGCACTGGTTTCCCCTGCTCTTCATTCTCTAATTGTGTCATGGTCTAGGCATGCCTTTCTTTAGGGAAGATATGATTGTAGCCTTTCTAGTTCATAGATTGTTGCTTAAGGAGAGTCAAAGGGTTAGGTTTCAGGATATCATCCCTAAGGAAGAGGTAGTAACTATAACTGTGCATTCACTTACTAGGTTTTGTAAGGCCCCGAATCCCACCACCATACCTCTGTCATAATATTTAATATAACCAACTTCTCTACTCCTTCCCCAAGGATATTATATCAGTAGTAGGGTACTTACCTTATTGCCTCACTTCCTTCAAGAACCCATTGATATAGAGGGGGAGTCTAGTAGTGGCTCAACTTTATCTTAGGGAGAAAAGTTTTAAGAAAGTCTTAACCTGGCTGAATTGTATTGACCAGGAAAAAATACTAGCTTTTAATTTTTATCTCATTTTGAGTAAAAGTAATCACTAATTGGCTTTTTAACAGAATAAAGCTCTTAAATGGACACTTTGGTGATGTTTACAAGGACAGGTGAATTATATTTAAAAACAAAAATTCCCTTGGTTTTCTGTAGCTTTATGCAAAAATAGGGATTGATCCCATGTACTTTTTTTTTACTTTAATTTGTAACAAACTCCTGAATTTGAAGAGACTAGAAATACTGAATAACTCCTAGAAAGAGTGTAAGGCAGTATAGAAATGATAAGTGCTTGAGCAGGCCTTAACTTTTACATGAAGGTGCTACCATAGTAGAAAGTACCTGGGCAGACTCAATATAGTTGAGAACTACTGCAACAAATAAAAAAGCAGTACTCTAGAAAGAAATCATTATATAAACGCTAGTCATGTAGGTGATTCTTTGACTGCTTTTCAAGATTTGACAGATATCTCCCACAGGTAAATTCATTAAACACAAGCTGACCTCTTCCCTTTTTTTACCTTAAACTTCTAAGGATAATCACAGAGTACCTTTAAAACCTAAAGACTATGTAGATTTTAGCACAATTCTAAAGAATTAATAATGTAATATATAAAACCCATTAGATTGTACACTTTTGTTTTTTTGGTTGACTTTTTCTAAAATTGTATACTTTAAATAGGTGAATTGTATAGTATATGAATTACATCTCAGTAAAGCTGTTTTCTAGAAAAAAATTTTAAAAAAAGACTACAGCAGAACAAATCTGTGCTCATGTTTATGCCGCTGAGAAACTTATTTTGGAAGCCATAACATTTTGCTGTCTGTAGCCTTTACTCATGCTCCTCAGAGCCTTTTAATTCAGGGTGCTTCACACTAGTGAACCAGTGAGGATGTATGTCCCAGCTTTATGCCTACTTAGTTGACAGAGGGCAGAGTGGGTGGAGAGATACAGAGACAGATAATGCGTGGTGGTTACCCTCACATTATTAACCGGTCAAGGAAAGGAAACTAAAGCATAAGGACCAGTCAGAGAACATAGGCTAGCAGGTAAAGTTTAAGTAGATCA
Source organism: Mirza zaza (assembly GCA_008750895.1). Lineage (NCBI taxonomy): Eukaryota > Metazoa > Chordata > Mammalia > Primates > Cheirogaleidae > Mirza > Mirza zaza. The sequence continues at coordinate 182,502 of VSMD01042562.1, forward strand.
CAGGGTGTGAAGGATGTGGAGAGTTCACACAAAGGAAGGTTCTAGGACAGTAATCAGGAAGGGCCTTATGCAGGATGGTAGGAACTGACCTGGCCACTGAGGGTGGGTAGTATTGAAGGCAGAAGAAGGAAGATTTCGGTCGGAAAGGAGAGACATAAGCTAGTATTGTGGATCACATCATCTGGCACATGCACGCTCAGTACATTATTTTGAAGTATTACATGACGGGAACTGGACTTGATTTGCGTGGTCATAATGAGTAATAGGGAGAAGTTTGGACATACAGAGTAGACCTTGAGTTTACAGGGCCTTGAAAACCAGGAGATTGTGTATAGAGTGAAAAATTGAGACCTGTTTTAAATTCAGGAAGGTTACATGATAAAAATACTAAGGACGTTTAATCTGGCAGTGGGTATGAATGTTGTATTAGGCATAGACTAACTGAACAGTTGCTTGGTTAGCCATAAATAGGATGGTACCCAAAGGAAGGGAGTGAAATTATTGTATACAAACAAGAGACTTCAAAGGAACATAGGGACAGAAGAAAATATTTTATAACCACTGTAGGATTTAAGACACCTGACTCAAAGAAAGCTGTGTCATTACTAGAGGTTGGGACATTATCTCTAGTTTAAGATGAAAAAAATGAACTTTGTTTTTGAAGCTTCAGGTGAATGGAATTATAAGGCCTGGATTTGAATCCCAGAACCCCATGTAATGACCAGTCTCAGGCAGGTATGCCATTTAACCTTTCTTAGCTTTTCTCCTTAACTGAAACATGCTGAGACCTCACAGGATTTGAGGATTAAATGGAGTAATGTAGTAGAGAAAGCATTGTGAAGTAATGTAGGGAGGTTGCTTTTGAGTTGATGATGGGATTTACATGTTTTAAATATACAACCTGGAGCAGAGGTGAGAGAATACACAATGAGTTGTAACAGTTTCTGAGGAGTATGACTACTAATTACCACAAATTGGGTGACTTAAAACAATAGAAATTTAGGCCACATGCAGTGGCTCATGCCTGTAATCCCAACAATTTGAGAGGCCAAGGAAGGTTTACTTTAGGCCAGGAGTTCAAGACCAGCCTGGGCAATGTAGTGAGACCCTGTTTCTACAAAAAATAAAAAAAAAAATGTAACTGGGCATAGTGACTCTGTAGCACTAGCTACTTTGCAGGCTGAGGCAGGAGAATTGCTTGAGCTCAGGAGTTTGAGGCTGCAGTGAACTATGATTGTGCCACTGCACTGCAACCTGGGCAACAGTGAGACCCCATCTTTAAAAAATCCCATTCTAAAAATGTCCTTTGGACCTTGAAAAGGAGAAAAGTGAGAGGTATTATCAAAGGGAAAAATGAGCCTCGTCTGTGAGTAGGGAGGGGCTTTGGCTATACTCTGGGCCTCAGGTGTGATTTACAGGAGAGATGTGGAAGTCATGTGCCTTTATAGTAGTCAGGAACAGAAAGTAAGCTTCAGGAGAAAACCTGACTATGTACATCTCCCCTGCAGCCTAGAAGTCCAGCACAAAAACCTATTTTTGTTTCAGTGCAACATCAAAAAAAGAAAAAAATTCTGTGTTATAAGTAAAAATGAACAAGCTTTACCTTCCAATGATATGAGAGCTAGGAAGAACTATTTCTAGGGTATAGAAAATCTAGTTTCCGTATGAGGGTGGTTAATCATTTAGACTCACTGCTTGCATACTTTGTGCCTGCTGTGATTTCTACTCATTTATCTGGCCCTTTCTGAAGTTCAGCATTTAGGTAATAAGACAGGGAAATAGTGGGTATGGAAAATTGTATTTTCCCACGATGGCCACAATAATACCTCTGGCCCACATGTTCTCCTTCAGTATGTCCTTTGCACTCCCCTGTCAAGAAGTAGAGCTAATTTCTTTCCTCTTGAATCTTGTGCTAGCATTATGATTTGCCTGTAACTAATAGAATGTAGTGGGAATGAAGCTGGGTGCCTTCCACAGTTGGATCAGAAAAGGCCGTGTAGTTTTTACCTGATTCTCTTGAGATACTCACTCTTGGGGAAGCCAGCCAGCATATAAGAAGTGTGACAACTCTAGGCCCACCATGCTGAAGAAGCCATGGATAGGTAGGTAGGTGGGCAGCCCCAGTTGAACTCAGCTTCTAAGCCATCCCTATCAAGATACCAGACATGTTATAGAATCCATCTTGGAACCTCCAGAGTAGCCCATCTGTCAGCTGAGTAACATTGAGTGACCTCAGTCAACTTCATGAAGAACAGAAGAAACCTTTTTTTAAAAAAAAAAACAACCCAACAAATTTATGGTATCACAGTTCTGGAGGCCAGTAGTTCCAAAGTCAAGATATCAGCAGGGTGTTTTCTTGGGAGAATCTGTTGCATTCCTCACTCCTCGCTTCTGGTGGTTGCTGGTAGTCAATCCTTGGATTTCCTTGGCTTATAGATACATCACTGCAGTCTACCTCTATCTTCACATGGCATTCTCCCCATGTGTCCTCACATGGCATTCTTATAAGGGAACACCCTGATCCAGTATGACTCAACTAATTACATTTGCAAGGACCCTATTCCAAATAGGGCCACAGTCTGAAGTTCTGAGTATTTTAGGGGAAAATACCAGTTCTGAGTGGTTGTGAATTTTCGTGGGACACTTTTTAATTCGGTACAGTAGTTCACGAGTATTTCCAAATAAGTCTAATCATTGTGTAATTGCTTTTTTCCAAGAGCACTGGAATTAAGTTGCCTTCATCAGTGTTTGCATCAGAGTTTGAGGAAGATGTTGGATTATTAAATAAAGCCGCTCCAGTTTCAGGTGTGTTTAGTTTCTTTAACTTTTCATATGGATAAATCTGTGTTTTGCAAAAAGAAATATAGAGTAATGATGTTGGATTTTTCAGTACCTTATAAAGTATTGAAACAATTGAGGTGTGTCTAGAATTAATATAAGAGATTTTTAGGAAGGAGTGAATGTGATCCTTGTTTTCCTGTACTACTGTCATCAAATTCTTACATCTATAGAGTTCTGTTTGGAGAGAAAAGTCAAAAAACTATTATTGGTGATCTAGTAGGGGAATTTTAATGTTTACCTAATCTCTCACAAGGATAATAATGTTTTCATTATTTAAATAGTGTAATTTTGAAAAATCTGTTTTTCAAAATTTCTACTAAGTATACAAGTATTTTATAGAAATTCATTTTATCATTTACTTCAGATACACTGAAAACAATTTTTTTTTTTTAATTTTCAGTACCGGTATTTAGAACAAACACAAAAGTCCACAGAAGTGGTGTTTGGTATTTTCCCCTAAATTGCCTTAATTGTTGACTAACGCTTGCCCTGTGCATTCATTCATTGTTTTATGCTACAGACTTTTGAGTTGCCACTGTGTGGCAGTCTTGGGGTTAAGCCAGAATAAAGCATAGTCCCTAATCTTAAGGAATTTACCTCATTTGGAAAAGATAGACAATAAATGGGCAATTACAATTACAGTACAGGTGGATAAACACTACTGGGTTGAGGGGCACCAAACCCAGCCTGAGGGAGTTGGGCATGGCTTCCTAAAGGAAAGTGATGTCCAGGTTGATTTCTTGAGTAGAAGTTAGGCAGGTGGAAGGAGGAGGGAGATGTGGGTAAGTGAGAATATTTCAAATAGAGTCCTATGTGCAAAAGCAAAAGAACATGACTGTGCGTCACTGCATGTAATTTAACATTCCCACAAGGGAAGGATATGGATTAAAAAGAAATAAGACTTGAAGAGTTAAGCAATGGCCATGCAGAGGGTGTCAGAGGCCACATCAGATTTTAAGCTTGGACTTGAACGTTTTTCTTGAACTCTAGAATTTTTACAGGTGGAAGAATATAGCTAAAGGAACAGGTAAGAATTTATTAAAATCTCATAGTCAGAAAAAACTAAAAGGGTAACAGTCTGTAGATATTTGAGTTGCTTCTAAAAGATGACTTTAAATCCCAGTTCTTTCCTGCAGGTGAAAGCTTTTAATTTTTCTAAATAGACAAAGCTTAATATTACAGATCTGTAATAGAAGAGTATTTTTACCAGTGGATATTAAAGGAAAGAGATTGTTTCTTTTTTTTTAACTTGGAATTAGTAAAAGTTAATTACTTTAAGTCTATTCTTCATTAAACTGAACTTCTTAAAGTTCTTAATCATGCTTTTATCCTCAATACATAAAAAGAATTTGGCATATTATAGACACTCAGATTGTTAAGTGAATGAATTGTGCTTTCTTGAGAATCATTGCTCAATTTTTATTTTCCTTCTAGGACCTCGACTAGATTTTGATCCTGACATTGTTGCAGCTCTTGATGATGATTTTGACTTTGATAATCCAGATAATCTGCTTGAGGATGACTTTATTCTTCAGGCCAATAAGCCAACAAGAGAGGAAGAGGGCATGGATATACAGTATGTGTGGTTTGTTTCGTACCAGAGATGACCTGTTAATTCTTCAGTGGGATGGTAGCCATATCTCTTCCAATGTTACAGTTGGAAGAGATTTTTTAGAACATTTAATCTGAGACTTTTGTTATTTCAGAGTAGAAAATGTGAGCACAAGGTCTTTACGAGCTATTGACAGGGGCTAATGGCCAAGGGTCCTGATTGTCATTTCATTGCTTTTCCAACCGTACCAGATAGCTTCACTATTCCTACCTAAACAAGAACCATTTCTGAAACACATTCTGATTTTACTTATGTAAAGTTGTTTCTTTCTGTTATTTTTTAAATTGTTTTGATAGGTAATTTATGACTGTTTGACTTTAGGAAATCTGAGGATGAGGATGAGTGGGAAGATGTGGATGATGAGAGGGGAAGAGGTAGTGATGCTCATGACTGTGACTCTGTGGGCCCATTATCAGACGATGATGGTATGTTTGCTCTGGGAAAACCTCACGGAGCTATAGAAAATCACTTTTTCTGGGATGAGGAAACAAAAAGTCGCTTCACAGAGTATTCTATGACTTCCTCAGTCATGAGGAGAAATGAACAGCTGACTCTTCATGATGAGAGGTTTGAGAAGGTAAGATCCCAAAATAAGGGACATTTTAATACTGTCTACTGGTAAATTTTATTTTAAAAAAAGATTATGACCAAAAGCTAAAATATTCAGTATTAGAAACAATCTGTCTCTTTATAAAAACAGAGCATAAAACCACCCTGTTTTGAGTCTGGAAAGAATTTGTATAGGTCAAAGGAGAGTTGGCTGATCAAAATCTGCCTTTCCTCTTTGAGTTCTTGATTCTGAATTTCTCTAACTGCAGTCTTCAAGGTCATGCTGTTTTCCTAAAAAAAATGGCCTGAGTGTAAACAAAATTTCATTTCATTCAGTTTCTCATATCTGGAGTTTTCAGACATAACACTAGGAAACAGAATGAAACTAGAGAGTAGGGTGCTTTGGAAGCGCGAATTGTAATGTACTGTGTCTGATGCTATTTTGGCAGACTCACTCCAGGGCTTATGAACCCGTCCTGTAGCTTGTCTATGCAGGTTCTCTAACCTATTTTTATGTAGCGCTCAGCACCTTCTGACATCGTCTCTAATGTGCTGCTTTATTATATTGTGTATAGATAGGTTTGTCTCTGAATAGAATGAATTCTCCAAGGGCAGAGGTTTTGAACATTCTAAGCCCTAAAGTGGTGTCTGACATTTATTAATAGTAAGAATGCAAACTGTTTAATAAATGATGAATAAATGAAGGAATGGTTCCTTCAAAATTAAGATAAAGGTTCTGACTTTGCTACCTGCTCACTAAATACTAGCTTCCTTCTCTAAAGAGAGGCAAACTGTTAACTACAAATAATCTCACTCTTTAGAAGGAAATATGTCACCCGCTCCTTACTCTTTGACAGAGAGTTAAAAACAGTGTTAACATTTGAATAATGGAGTAAATATCATCTAAACAAGAATGAAATTTATACATTAGCAGGAAACCACTCAGTTACATAGATCTTACTTTCAAATTCCTTGGCTATACAAACTATCTTCAAAACATTCTGAGGTAGAGATATTTGCCTAGAATTTTGTTCTCTGAGCTAATTAGAAGAACTGCCTTTCATTTCCATGTTAAATGGAAGCTTATTTTTAGTCTCAATGTAAATGTTAAAAAGTACTGGGCAGAAACGTCTTCCACATTCTATTGCTATGATGATAAATCCCTACTAATATTTTAATGGTAGTTGTGACCTTATGATAATGCTTAAATATTGTATAGAAATAAAATTAATGTAAAAACATTTAAATGCTGTGGTCTTAATGAGTACATTTGTTTTTCATTATATCTTTTCTCTGTTCATATTCAAGTTTTATGAGCAATATGATGATGATGAAATTGGACCTCTGGATAATGCTGAATTGGAAGGTTCCATTCAAGTAGACAGCAATCGCTTACAGGAAGTTTTGAGTGACTACTATAAAGAGATGGCAGAGAAGTACAGTGACTTTTCTTTTTCTAATTTAGCTACTTTTTCTTAAATCTCCAAATAAAGTCTATAGTTCTACAACTGAATTGAGGGAAAAAAATCTACCTAGTCAGATTTAGTATTAAGGAAATGATACATGTTTCATAAACATTGGCATGTGTGTGTATGTGTGTATATATACACACACATATATATATATATATAATCTCATCTATTTTGCCTACATTTTGGTATTAAGAATTTTGAAGCAGAATGTGATAGTGGGAATATACTGGGAACCACCACTTTTTCTGGTTCTCTTTGAGACAGGGTCCAGGCTGGAGTACAGTGGTTGGGATCATAGCTCACTATAGTCTTGAACTCCAGGACTTAAGAGGTAATCCTGATTTAGCCTCCCAAAGTGCTGGGATTATAGATAGGCATGAGCCACCGCACCCAGCCTGTATTTTTTACTTGAGAAGAATCATGGTAGAGTAACTGAGGATTAGAGTCAGAAATATGAAGACACATTCCAGTTGGAGAATAAGATTGTGCTCCCTAGCCTTTTTGGCTGAAGAATTATTCTGACTTATAAGTACATACTTTCTTTTGAAATGCCAGGTGTTCTGAGAAGTAGGCATTTATATCGTATGGAAAGATAAAGGTTTGTCTCTCCAGCTGCATTAGCAGAACTGACCAGCCAATTATTTTTGGCAAGTCAGCACCCACCTCAAGGTGACTTTTCTGAGAGAAACTATAATGTGGTATTTAAATCTACTTAAAAGGTTTGCTGTTCCATGACCACCATAATATGTAGATCCCACAACAGGACAAGGAACTTTGAGTGAATTATTTGAATACTTTAGAGAGACCCATGGACTAATGTTTTTTCTAGGCTTAAAACCTGTTTTCTTGTGATTGCTGCTATCTTATTTAATGTATTATAACCTTGCAAAGACACAGATAAATCTTGACTACCTATCAGCAGAATGAATATACATAACGCACTGGAAGGAAGAGGCAAGAGTGGGTAGAGCAAAGTTTGATGAGAAATGACAAGACAGGGGCACAGAATTGTGTGGGTTATAAAAATTGCTGTTTCCATAACTCTGTAAGTGTACTTTTAGTGATATATTATATAATAGGTGTTTCTTTTTCCCCCCATCCTCTGTCTTCATTTTTAAAAACTCAACCAAAGTTGTGTAAAGTTGAATACTCTTGAGCCTTTTGAGGATCAAGACCTGCCAATGAATGAGCTCAATGAGTCTGAGGAAGAAGAGATTGTTACTGTAGTTCTTGAAGAAGCCAAAGAAAAGTGGGATTGTGAATCCATTTGTAGTAAGTATATTAGTGGTCACTTTAAAGTATGTTAAAGTACGAAGTATATCAATTTTGATAAAGTACATATATAAGTAGAAGTGAAGCTTTTAGGGAATTTATGAAGATGATTTGGAAAGAGTAATATTCCTAATACTAAGTTATAAGCAACTTATAAAACATTTATAAGAGACTTTAGTGTTTTGTACTATGAAAACACCAAGGTCAGGGATATAGTAGGAAATCAGTAATTTTTGCTGAACTAAAAGTGTACTTATTGATACATGGTTTTTATTTTTGCTTTTTTTTTTAGGTACCTACTCAAATTTATACAACCATCCACAGCTTATCAAGTATCAACCAAAGGTAAGTGCTAGTCTGCTGAGCTATTTATTTGAAGTATGCAGTGCAGAAAATAGAGTATAAAAATTTTCTTACGGTAACTGTATCCTTTTGTGCCTAGCAGTGCTATTAGGAAAAGCACCAACAGTGGTCATTAATGAACTATTTTTTAATAGGAATGGGAAATAACTCTAGTGCCATTTTATCTTTATTTCAGCCCAAACAAATCCGAATATCTTCTAAAACAGGAATACCTCTCAATGTCTTACCCAAAAAAGGACTCACAGCAAAGCAAGCTGAACGAATGCAGATGATTAATGGCAGTGATCTGCCTAAGGCATCAACCCAACCACGTTCTAAAAATGAAAGCAAAGAAGACAAAAGAGCAAGAAAGCAAGCTATAAAAGAAGAGCGCAAGGTAAGATACAGTTTTTCAAATGTGAGATTAACAAAGAGCTAGTGGAGGGGAAGTTATTGGAATTTTCTTTTGTAAAAGTCTGTTTCAGTTTAAAGATTGGAATAACATGAGTATATTCTTGTATAGGAACGAAGAGTGGAGAAGAAAGCTAATAAACTGGCATTTAAACTGGAGAAAAGAAGGCAGGAAAAGGAGCTGCTGAACTTGAAGAAGAACGTTGAGGGTCTGAAGCTGTAGATGGTGGGACGTTTAGGATAAGGCACATTTCCTATTAAGAGCTCTTCATTATGTTCGGTAATCAACTAAGATGTTCAGAAAGACAAAACTGTATGCTCTGCCATTTTTACTGGCAGATATTGAAGAGAAAAATACAATATTGTATTTTTATACCAGCAAGTTTCCCCTGCCACCTGTGTTGTAAATATTGTAATATTTTTAAGTTTAATATTATAAGCTTAGATTTGCTCTGAAATAATTGACTTCACGAATGTGAAATGTTAGGATAAATTAAAAGAAAATATCTTCATAAGTTGAATGGAATTGGTGTATTCATTTATTTGTATGGTCGTCATAGTTGTTTTTTACAGATGTTCTCAAATATTTCTTTGAAACCTCTCCATGCCTTTTCAGGAATTACATGGTTTAATTTGCTGTAAGTAGAAAAGTGGCCTGGTTAAACTCAATTTTGCAATGCTGAGTTTATTCTGTTTAGTGGTAAGATGAGTTTTCCTGAGAAGGTTCCACCGGTAGGAAGCTAAGTTTTCCCTTGCTCTGTAGACAAAGAATTAGTTCAAAAAGGATGGTGAAAATGAATACTAAGATTGTTCAGATTCATATTTCCTGTTATATTACTGGATGACTGACTTTTGGGATTTAGGAACAGTGAAGGCAGGAAACCAAATAGTAGAAATCATCAAGAAAGCTACTTTGGCTTCAGTGAGTCCCTAGCTGAAAACCAGAAATATTTACTTCAGTTTAAACTGGAAGACTTGTCTTTTCAACTTTTATTTAATGTGTTTGGAACCATTCATACTTGATTTAAGATAAATAGTTGAAAACTTTCCCTGTTTTTGAGAAGTTGTTTTTAATTTCTTTAAACTTGTTCAAGGCTTAGGCAATGACACCATCACAATTGTTAATTATTTGGTAAACTGTGACTTTTTGTAACAGACAATTAGTGGCCCCTATATATGTGTCCCTAACTAATGTGTTGTTATCTGGACTGGGCTGTAAAAATCTGTGGACACTGTTGGGTCTGAGTTAGGAACAGAATGGCTGGGTCAGGACCGTTTTTGGCAGGTGAGCTGCATTTCATATCTAAATTATTAGAAAATGTCTTCATCTGTAATCATGAGTGTGGCTTTTCCAAGAGTAGTAGGTATTCACTTCTACCATCTGTATTAAATTTAAATCTGAGTAATTATTGCAGAATTTTTAAGAGTTGTAAAACACAATAGCATTGGATATTCTACCAACATTGATTAGAAAAAACTTAGCTGAAGAGCTTGTCATTACAGAAGTAGAATACTGGAGCAAGTGTATCTAAATGCCAGCCTACGAAGCAAAGGGTCAGGTGATGGTTTATGTTAGTACTGAGAGTGTAAATCTTAAAAGAATTGACCATTTATTTTGGTAGCTTTCTCGAAACCAGCAAGAGTCTTAAAGACATTGGATATTACTTTGTTGTGGTGCTATTCAAATTCCACCTTAGGAGCTGCTTAATTTCACTGTACTTGACCCACAGGGTTTAAGTCCACATATTATACATAGTTCACAACTAAGAGAATGTGACTCAGCCACCCACAAGTCTTGATGAAGCATATTGTGATTTAGGTTGATTATATTCCAGACTTAAAGATCTTAATTTTATTCTAGAGAACAAATTCATAATATTTTAATGAGTTTTCTAATATTTTAGTTATCTATAAACAATGGCTGGGAACTGAACATAAAAGCTCCATGCTAAGTGTTGTGAGTCCAAAGAGTTAAGAGGGTTTTTACCTTCAGGAACCACATCATCTGAGGGGCAGAATATATGCATTGACGGGTAAGTCATGATATTGTCTCTGATAAGTTCTGCTTGTCATGAGGATCTTGGTACTTGCTGTTCACCTGAAGTGCTCTTACTATAGACAAACCTTCCTCGAGGTTGGTGATCAGTTGTCACCTTCTCTATAGGCTTTTCCCTGAACATGCATATAGAAATAGCACACACATCCCTCCCCTGCATCCTTTATCCTCCCTCCCTGCTCTGTGTTCTCCGGAACACCTGTTGGCATAGGAGACTTATTTTTCAGTCTCCTCTCGCTAGAGCAGACCTTTCTTGGCGACAAAGTTTTGTGTACTGCTTTATTGCCAGGCTCTAGAACAGTGCCTGGCATTTGGTATACAGTCACTAAGTGTATGGATTAATGGAGAGACAAGAAAGGATTTCAGAAAAGAATTATATAAAATGTGCAACAGTAGGACCTAGATCTACTGGAGTTGGCCATGAGAAAGGCCTGAGAGATCTGGGGGTGGGGGTGTAAAATCATGAGGGATTTGTCTGTTGTATTTTAAGCACTGTTGTGTTTAAGCACTCTCCACGATTGGTTTAAAACCACTTTGTCATATTTTAGTGCCACAGACGCTCCTTGACTTACCCAGTGTAAGTTGGTCCCAATAAAACCATTGTAAGTTGAAAATATGGTAAATTGAAAATGCATTTAATGCACCTAATCTACCACATGTCATCGCTTAGCCCAGCCTATCTTAAATGTGCTCAGAACACTTAAATTAGCCTACAGTTGGGCAAAGTCATCTGGCAACACAGCACACTATAGAGTATCTGCGTTTTGCCCTCTTGGTCATGTGGCTCATGGGGCAGTGCTGCTCACTGTTGCTGCCCAGCGTCACAGAGTAGTCTACCACTTACTACCAAATGTGAATCACTTTCACACTATGCAGTCTAGGTGTCTTAAATGCTATTACCATTTGTGTGTATTATCTATAATGTCCAGTATCCACACTTCCATTGTGATGTCAGCAGATTAGCTCAGGTGAAGGACAGAACGCCTAGCCATTTTGTGACTTTACAGTTACATTTTTCTATACTTTCATGTTGCTGCTTCATGTGTGTTGACATTGGTATGCTTTACCAAGCTTGTTTGTTCCAGTTACAGGGCAAGACAAGGTAAGAATTTTAATGGCCTTAACATTTTAATTGTGAAACATATGGGTGAATGTATAAAGAACACAAGCCCACTATTCAAATTAGGAAATAGAAGATAGTCGCCTATAGGTCCATCCTCACTTTTATTTAACTCTTTCCCCTCAGGTAACTCTTAGGTACTATCCATGCTGTTAATACAGGTTGAGCGTCCTTAATCCAAAATCTAAAAAGCTCCCAAATCTAAAACTTTTTGACTGCTGACTTGATGCCATAAGTGAAAAATTCCACAGAAAGGTACTTAATGCAAACTTTGTTTCATGCACAAAATTATTGAAAGTATCATAAAGTTGTCTTCAGGCTATGTGTATAGGTGGTATATGAAACAAATTTTGTGTTTATACTTGGGTCCTATCCACAAGATATCTTATTACGTGTATGCAAATATTCCAAAATCCCCCCAAAAATCCAAAATTCAGAACACTTTATGGTCCCATGCATTTTGGAAAGGAAATAATCTGTATCACGCATTTCCTTTCTCTTTTTCTTTTTTAACCACCTGTATGGTATCTCTAACCACAGTATCTTATTTATTTTTGAACAACTGAGAAATAACCACAAACCTAGCTTTATGAGGACAATATTTGCTACTATTATATCAAGGTGTCCTAGAGATGATGAACTGAACAGTCCCTGGGTATGACGTCTGCTTCCAGAGTTTACAAGAGTTCCATGTGCAGATGTCAGTGAGCAAGGTGATAAGTGAGTCCTAGGAAACACAAGTTACCACAGTTGGGGCATCCTGGATCTGCAGCAGTATACCTAGAGGATTGTGTCCTTGTTTTATATTTTCTGCTTCTAAGCTCACTGTGACCTACTTCCATCTCTCAAGATGAATTCAGAGCCTTCCTGTGGGGTGAAATGAGTGTCCTCAGCTGATCTAGATGTCAGTATATGAAGGAGAGAGCAGGCACTTCGTTGGAACAGGGCTAAACAAGCCAAGTATAGAACAGAATAGGAATCTGATATCCTTGGATATACTTTGTCCTGAGATTACAAAGGCAGTAAATGTCTTGGTCATGATAGTCTTGCCTTCAACATGTCTGTCTCTTTAATCACACACCTCCAACCTAGACCAGTTGCTCTCCAGTTCTGGTACCCAGCTGTCATCCTGGGAGTGCCCGTCTCTCCATCCAGTGTTGAATTGCCTTTTCCTGTATCTTTTACTCACATGTTTGCAGATCACATCCTCCAGCAATTCACAAGATGGGATATGTGGGATGTAAACTTTTTGAGAACTTGGATGTTTAGAAATGTATTCTACTCCCAGTTGGATTGGTAGCTTGACTGGGTATAGAATTCTAGCTGCAGATTATTTTACCTCAGAAGTTTAATAGGTTTTCTCCATTAATTTCCAATTTTGCCATTTGGGAATCTGAAGCCATTCTGATTCCTGATAGTTTGTATGTAATTGGTCTTTTCTCTGGAAGTCTGTAGAATCTCTATCTTCAGTGTTCTGAAACTTCACAATGATGTTTGTTGTAGATCTGTTTTCATCCATTGTACTAGGTCTATTCAACCAGGAGCCTGATGTCCTTCACTTCTAGAAACTGTTAAAAATGTATTTGCTTCATTGTATTTTCTCCTTTTTCTCTCTTGAACTTGTGTTATTTGGAACAGAACTATCTGGACTGGTATTCTAATTCACTCATGTTTCTTTCCCATTTTCCCGCCATTTTACTCTACTTTCTGGGAGATTTCCCTAATTTTATCTTCCAACCTTGTATTGAGTTTTTCATTTCTTTTATAAGACTTCTTTTCATTTCCAAGAGCTTTAATTTTCCTTTAAATTGCTTTTTTGTCTGTTTTGGACTTACATATTAGAGACTTTCCTTGGAAATTCCTGTCTGCCCATGATTAAGGTTGGAGGAAAAATCCACTAGAAATTGTGAATCAGTAAGTAGCATTTGATGACTGAGCTTTATCGTAAGTTCATCTCAGTGAGCTGTTTGGGAATCTCCCGATTTTGGTATCTTTAGGTATTTCATCACGGAATGGTTAGATTCCCAGGGAAGTTTCATTCTGCCTTGAAGATAAGGATCTTCCAGGCAGAGTTCTGTAAGCCAAGTAGAGGAAGATGGGCATGGTGGTATTCTCTGCTTTCAGTATCACTATCTGTGAGATTATTCACTAGATCGTATATATATACACATATACATGTATATAGAGACACACATGCATATATGGTTGAACCTCATTATTTATGGATTCCCTATTTGCAAACTCATCTACTCACTAAAAATGTACTTACAAGGCCAACATCAATACATGTGGCATATTTATAGTCATTTGCATACATGCACATAGTGGTAAAGTTGAGTCTTCTGACACACGTTTTCCCAACTGAGGTTGAACAAGGTGATATTCTGCCGCCTTGTTTCAACACTCATACTATAAACAAGTGTGCTTCTTGTGGACTATTTAATGTCATATTTTTTGCATTTTTGTGCTTTTTCTTTGGCAATTTCACAGCTTAACATGGCTGCCAAGCATAGTGCTGAAGTGCCATTTACTGTTCCTAAGTGCAAGGTTATGATGTGCCTGAGGAGAAAATAATGTGCGTTAGGCAACCTTCATTCAGGCATGAGTTCAATGTCATTGAATCAACAATACATATTAAATAAGGTGTCTTTACACAGAAATGCACATAACACAAGTTTTTGTATTGATCCATTGACACAAATGTGACCAGATACTCACAGGAACCTAACCCTCTATTTCCTCTAGGACCAATGTTTCAGTATTTGCTAATTCAGTGCTTGCAGTAACTTCATAGAACATTACTACAGATAATAAGAATTAACTATATACATATATCTATACCTACCTGTATTTCCTACAATGCCCATGTCTTCAGCTGTGCCTAATATTGACTTCCTTTGCACAGATGACTTTGATTTCCAGAAAAGTAGACTTCTGCTAGGGAGGGGGAAGGGCAGCCATTAGGGTTTATGGGGAAAAGGAAGCGTAGGTAGAGAGACATGTGATCTCTGAATATCAAACAACCTTCTTCCCTTGGTCCTCCGTATTTTGGCGCTCTCTTCCTCCTCATTCACCTTACCCCAGTCAAAGAGGTGCATGCTGCTCCAGGGATTCCTATGACTTCTAAGGTTCTACAGTGTTAATCTGGATGGCCCTTAGTTCTCCCCTGCTGTCAGCTTGGCAAGTGGATTTTGATGTAGCTTTGTGTCCTCCAAGTCAGTTACCATGTCTGTCAGCTTCCCAAAGTGCTGGGATTACGGGCATGGGCCACTGTGCCTAACCATCTGTACCATTTTATAACATGCATAACCACCACCACAATGGAAATAACAGAACTATTCCATCACATAAAGATCTCCCTCATTCTAGCCTGTTTAATCACAATGACCTTCCTCCCTACCCCTTGACAATCTTGATCTGTTTTCCATCTGTATAATTTTGTCATTTTGAAAATGTTATACAAATGGAATCATATAGTATGTGACCTTTAGGACTGTTTTTTTTTTTGTTCAGCATTGATGTCCATCTAGGTTGTTACATGTATCAATAGCGAAATAGTGTTCTTTTTAATTGCTGAATAATATTCCAGGGTATGGATATACCACAGTTTGTTTAACCATTCACCTATTAAAAGGCCTTTTGGTTGTTTCAAAGGGTTCTTTTAAAGTTCTAGCAATCACATTCCATGTGATTCAGTGTACAGTAACAAACACTGTAGACTTCATTGATCTCTGTTTGATTTAGCAGGCTAGGCAGGTGTGCCCTTCCTTCCCTGTAGGCAAGCTTCCAAGCTGAACATGGTTCAGAATGTGGTGGTCCATCTATACCCAAGTGTTGAATTGAGTCATATTGTATCATTATTTTAAACTCATTAAAACTCACTAATTTGAACCAAAGTTCATTGATCCTTTAGGGGCTTCAAATTGCTTTGCCAGGTAAGTATTGACATATCTGTAGTTACGGTGGTGACTGAGTCAATAGTCTTGATATTTGTAGAGATAGAGGCTCAGTTCTGCATCTGTTACCACTTACTACCTGTGATCTTAGAAAAGTCACCCATCCTTGAGCCTCCATTTTCTCATCTGTAACATAAAAAAGTACCAACCCTGTGTCACAGGGTCACTGCGAGGAGCCCATGAGATAACACAGGAAAGGTGTGTTGGGAATAGGAAAGCCCCATGCAATGTTACTGTACTGTTCACACAAATAGATTCACCCTTCACTAGTGTTTTAGAAAAAGCAGTTTAATAATCAGGATGAATATTATTTATTAATAAGTATGTGGAGGGTTTGGTATCCTTGCTGAAAAAAATAATTCCCAGTTTTACAGAGTCAGAAGGCCAAAAGGCAAGAGAGGTATTTCTGTGTGCTCTGATGGATGACCTGTGTTGAAAATACAATTCCAGTTGCAGATGTGAGAAGAAATCACTGAAATCAACCACGCTGTAGCAGGCTACCATCTGCTTCCTGTTAACTGGGCCGGCCTTTCTCAAACTGTCTTTCCTTGATTTCCATGACCCTGTTTTCTCCCATTTCTCCTGCTGGAGTATCATCATTGTTTTCTTGGCGCTTAGATGTAAAGTTTCCCTAAGGATCAGCTCTGTACTTCACTTTCCATGACTTCTTCCCTGGCAGTATCATACCTTTACTTCATTCCTCAAAGCCTACATCTGTGTCTCTAACCCTGACCTCCCTCATTTCCATCCTGCTGGCTAGACAACTCTATTTCTACTCAGTGTTTCCAAAGCTGAGGTCATTGTTCTTCCTAAGATGGCCCTTTTTCTCAAGTTTCCTATTTCTTTTCTCAGCCCCACCATCTTCTCAGTTCTTCTGCCTCTAAACCTAGCACCGTCCTCACCATTCTTCTCTTTGCCACCTCCCAACCCCCCAAAAACCTGGTCATGTTGTAGATTCTTTGACATGGCATACTCATGTCCTCTTTCCTTTCCATTTCAGGCCTCACTTCTAGCTTTTTAACTAAAGTCCCCTCTTCTCCCCTGTCCCCTGATCCATTCATCCCTTCTTGTCTCTGTCATGTGAATCTCCCACAGCTCAGTGTGCCTGATGGGTGGCTCTCCATGGTTGCAGAGTAAAGCCCAGATTATTAGTCTAATATAATTAGACTAATTATCTACACTCTGACCCCAAACTGCTTTTTCAATCTTTACATACTCCAGATGAACCAAAAGCAAGTAATATCAAGTAAAACTAGTTTTTCACAATTCCAGAATGCTTTGCTCTTCTCATGACACTTTAACTTTGTTTGAAATTTATCTGCGTACTACTTCTCCTTTTGTGTGTTGGACCCGTGTAGAGTTTCTCTCAATATTTCCACAGAGTTGCATATAGAAGATATTTAATTATTTATTGAGTGAATGATTGGTCCTAAGGTAGAAACTCAATTCTTGTTTGGCCAATACGTTCAACCAGTATTTATTGACTGCCTTACTGTGGGTCAAATACACTGAGGCATTTGGGATACAATAGGCACAGTCTCAGCCTTTGTAGAACTTACATTTTAATAGGAATCCCAAGATGTTATTATTGGATTATGTATGACTAACTTTATACTAAGATATTAACTTTGTACTTCTAAAGCAAAGCTATTAGGCACTCTGTTTAAAGATATATTAGGGTAGGGAGCAATGGCTCACACCTGTAATCTCAGCATTTTGGGAGGCCAAGGCAGGAGGATCACTTGAGCCCAGGAGTTCATGACCAGCCTGGCAACATAAGGAGACCCTGTCTCAACAAAAAAAAAGGAAAATTAGCCAGGCACTGTGGTGCACACCTGTAGTCCCAGCAACTCAGGAGTGTGAGGCAGGAGGATGGGGCCACAGTACTCCAGCCTGGTGACAGAGCGAGATCCTGTCTCTATTTAAAACAAATATATATATATATATTAAATAATTACATTCTGGTTGCCTGAAGGATATAGTATTTACTTGTTTAGTGAAGTGACAAGTTTCTACTAGGAAAGGAAAACACAGGTGAGTGTATACAGGATCTTCCTAAGAGGAGGGAAGCAGTCGGTGGGGAGGGAAAAGAGGATATCAAGCTATTGAGGTCACCTCCAGTCAGTCATTTCTTAGCCAGGCAATTCCACGAAACTAACATAATGTACTCTTGAATCTTACGCAGATGGCAATCAGAAGTTATTTCCCTGTGAAGTCTGTGGAAGACGCTTTGCAGCAGATGTTCTGGTAAACATAAAGACATTCTGTAGATGTGTTTCATTGGAGCTAAATGAACTGTCAAGTCAGTGAGGAGGCGGCGGTGCAAAGATTAAAGACAGATGTGGAGGGAAGCTAGGGAAGAGAAGTACATAACCTATAGCTGGCAGGCCCAGAGGACACTGAGGCTGATCGATGCCGCTTCATTCAAAAGCGACCCTATTAAACAGGGTGCTCCTAATACGATGGCAGATGGAAGTATCTTGACACAGTTGATTATCCCTTGAGAGGTTTTGGCTCTTCCGCCTTTTCTTTAAGCATCAGAAATTCAAATTTCAAGGCCAAAGCACCAGGGAAATTAGCTAGTCAAGAGGAATGAGCATTGAATTTCAGACATCTGGAAACTTGGCTTTTAGCCGCAAATTTGTCACTAATTCTGACAAGTCCTTTAACCTTCTTTCTGCTTTGCCACATATTACAGAACCTTCCAATTCTAGGGTTATTATACCCTTTGAACAAAACAATACATGGATGTAAGACCTGTTGCAAGATCTCATTGTTATCCAGATTCAAGCTAACCACATGTCAAGTCCCCTGATTGATGGCCATAAAGTTGAATAAAAACTTGATTTATTTCAAAACTAGGGAATTGAACAGGTGGTAGCCTCCAGTATTATAAAGAGATTCCCAAGAAAGACAGTTTTTTTTTAAATAAATCTAAGATGATAATGCAATTATTAGGACATTTTCAATCAAAGAGACTTATATCAAATTTAAAGCATTTGGATTATAAGCCTGACCATGTTTGGGACCAAAGACAACAAAATGAGGTTGTAGATCTTATTTTTCTGAGAATTTTGAAAATAAGCTTATTGGTTAACTGTAGTTAGAGCTTCCTGAAACTAGAGGGGGAGCTCACGGAGCCTGCTAGGGTCCTGTAAGCGACCAGTGTGTGCCAGCATTGCCTTTCCCAGCCCAGAGCTGCCCCCACCTCCTGAGAATCGGTTTGAGACCTGGGAAGTACCATTTGAAGAGGGAATCTCTAAATGTCAAACATGTCCTGGGTACTCCCGAGTTTTACTTCCTCAGCCTACCTGTAGGCTACACAGAACATTCGATCAAGTGATCAGCGCTCTCTCTCTCTCCTTTAGTTTAAAATGGGTTGGCTTCCTGTTAGCCAGGTACAGCGATTTTCACAGAATGTGTACTTTTGGGGTTTGGACAGAGCAGCTGTATAAATACTAGTTATCATGTGCTACATGTTCACCAAGGAAGAAGGCAAAGACCCCACAGTGGCACAGTGACAGACTTTGTCAGGTGGCACACAGGCAAATCTCTATGTGTTGGGTCCTCAGTGTTTGTACCAGAAATGTTCTTAAAAGACACTGGTTGGAGTAAAGAGCATACTGCCCATGTTTGAGTTAAATATATAAAACCCAATTTGAAGGAAGTCTCTGTAGCGGCAAAAGCCTTTTATTGTCTTTGCCCAAACATAGTATCTAGTTTTGTGTGACGCGGGTGAGGAGAGGCTGATGGATTTGCTCTGCTGTGATCTCTTAGAGAAACCGTAGTGAGGGCTAAATACGCCTGGGCATTAAAAACTTTGTGCCTTTTTAAAATCCCAATCCCCACTTTTCCTTTTCTAGGAGAGGCATGGACCAATATGTAAAAAACTCTTCAACAAAAAGCGTAAACCTTTCAATTCCTTGAAGCAAAGATTACAAGGCACTGACATTCCTACTGTGAGGAATGCTGCTCAGTCCAAGGTACTATTGATATCTTCTTTCTGGTTCTTTATTACATTCTTCATTAGGGCCTATGTCTGGGCTTTCTGGCTTCATTTTTCTTGATAGTGCAGTGTAGTGTCATGTGTCATCCACCTTTACCGTTTTCTTTACAATCTTGCTCACTTGGATTTCCAGATATATTCCGGATACTTTCCAGATGTGGCAAAAAGAATCTTGTCTATACTTTCATTAGAGTAGCTTTAAATCTAGCAATTAACTTGGGAAGAAAGCCACTTTAATATTACTTTTGTCTTCCTTTAAAGTTTTGTAGTTTTTCTGAATTTTATTTTGTGTTTTCTCCCTCACTATTGTGCCTTGCAAATTTCATTTTGCAAACCTCTGTATTTTCCAAACCTCTTTAAGTAGTTCTTTTGGAAAAACAAATTCTTTTTTCCCCCAAATTTCACAGTCCTGTTTCCTATAAATTCAAATCCCAGCTTTAAAAATAAAAAAAAACTGTAAGTAAGAGATATATGGCTTAGGGTAGTATTTGTTGGTTTTATTTTTTACAGTCTCAACCTGTGAAGAAACCTAACTGGAGACAACAGCATGAGGAATTCATAAACGTGATCCGATCAGCAAAGCAGTATTCACTGGCCGTTAAAGAAGGCCGGCCCCTCCCACCTCCACCACCTCCATCCATAAACCTAGGTGTGTGGACAGTTTGGTTGACTTTTTTTTTTTTAATTATTTTTAAATAATTTTCTTTCTTCTTCTTTTTAATTCGAGAACATTTTCTGCAGAATGGTTTACTTTTGAGAATCAGGCTATGCTTGACTTTTGGCCAAGTCATTATGCCTTCTATGTACTATAAATTGACAATAATAATTATATAGAAATAATTTGGCCGGGTGCGGTGGCTCACACCTGTAATCCCAGCTCTCTGGGAGTTCGAAACCAGCCTGAGTGAGAGCGAGACCCTGTCTCTACTATAAATAGAAACAAATTAATTGGCCAACTAATATATATAGAAAAAATTAGCCAGGCATGGTGGCTCATGCCTGTAGTCCCAGCTACTCAGGAGGCTGAGGCACCAGGATTGCTTGAGCCCAGGAGTTTGAGGTTGCTGTGAGCTAGGCTGATACCATGGTACTCACTCTAGCCTGGGCAACAAAGCAAGACTCTGTCCCAAAAAAAAAAAAAAAAAAAAAGAAATAATTTGATCGATTATATAAAGGTAAATTTGTCTTATTTTATTTTTTTCCAATTCTGCATAAGGATTCTGTGTTTCCTCCTAACTCTGTCTCAATATACGAACACTACTGTACCTGTGCCGTGGCATTACATAACTCCGGGAAACACCATTCATGTCATGGCTGATGCACATGGCACTGTGCAGAGCAGTTTGAGCAATTCCACAGTATGCACTGCTGGTGGGACTGCAAACTAATGCAACCTCTGTGGAAAGCAATATGGATATACCTCAAAGAGATACAAGTAGATCTACCATTTGATCCAGCAATCCCATGACTAGGCATCTACCCAAAAGAACAAAAGACACTCTATAAAAAAGACACCTGCACACTGTTTATAGCAGCACAATTCACAATTGCAAAGATGTGGAAACAACACAAGTGCCCATCAATACATGAGTGGATTAATAAAATGTGGTATATGTATACCATGGAGTACTACTCAGCTACAAGAAACAATGGTGATCTAGCACCTCTTGTATTATCCTGGATAGAGCTGGAACCCATTCTACTGAGTGAAGTACCCCAAGGATGGAAAAATAAGCACCAAATGTACTCACCAGCAAATTGGTATTAACTGATCAACACCTAAGTGGACACATAGGAATAACATTCATCGGGTGTCAGGCAGATGGGAGGGGAGGCGAGGATGGGTATATACATACACAATGCATGTGATGCACACCATCTGGGGGATGGACACGCTTGAGGCTCTGACTCAGGAATGGGGACAAGGGCAATATACGTAACCTAAACATTTGTATCCCCATAATATGCTGAAATAAAAAACAAATCAATTACACAATAGCTCCATAGGTAGACACCCACAGATTGCTCTCTTTTTTTTCCTTTTTAAGACAGAGTCTCACATGTTGCCCTGGGTAGAGTGGCATCATCGTAGCTCACTGCAACCTCAAACTCCTGGACTCAAGTGATTCTCCTACCTTAGCCTCCCAAGTAGCTTGGACTATAGGTGTGCACCACAACACCCAGCTAATTTCTCAATTTTTAGTAGAGACGGGTCTCTCTCTTGCTCAGGCTGGTCTTGAATTCATGAGCTCAAGTGATCCTCCCTCCTCGGCTTCCCAAACCGCTAGATTACAGGCATGAGTCACTTCGCCTGGCCTCTATTTTTTTCTTTATAAAATTCCCAAAACATAAAATTAATCATTTAAAGTTATACACAGTTTAGTGGCTTATAGCTTTTTTACTGGAAGGTTTTTAGTTTGAAAGTTTTCAAATCTATAGAAAAGAGGAAGGAAAGTACAATGATCACCCATATGCCTTCCACTGAAATTTGACAATTGTTGACATTGTTGCCATATTTTCTTTCTTTCTTTTTTTTTTTTGCAGAACCATTTAAACAAGTTTCAAACATCTTTAACACTACCTTTAACTATTTCAGTATGCATCTCTTAAGCATAAGTTCATTTTCCTACATAATTATAATATCACACTTAATATGTAGACTCATATTTTCCCAATTATCTTAAGAATATCTTTTAAAGCTCTGCTGTAACTCTATCCCAGCCACGATCCAGAATCCAATCAAAATTCACATATTGCCTTTTGTTGTCTCTTCAGTCTTTTTTAATCCTACATAATACTCCTACCGAGGTATTTCCTTTTAGAATGTCTCATATTCTGTATTTGTCTACTTTTTGAGTTATATTAATGTTTAAGTTGTTCCTCTATCCTATCTTGCTGTAAATGTTAGGGCTAGAAGCTCAGATTAATATTAATTTCTTATCAAATATAGTATATGATTTCTTATTAGTTTCTTATCAGATACAGCATATGATTTTTTTTCAATTCTGAGGACTGTCTTTTATCTGTCTTGATAGTGTCCTTTAATGCACAAAAGCTTTTAATACAGAAGTCTCGTGTATCTGTTTTTTCTTTTGGTGCCTGTGCTTTTGATATCATATCCAAAAATTCACCATCAAATCCAGTGTCATGAAGTTTGTCCCTGTGTTTTCTTTCTTTTTTGTTTTTTTTAGTTTTAGCTCTTACATTTAGGTCTTTGATCCATTTGAAGTTAATTCATGTGTGTGATGTAAGGTAAGATTCCAACTTCATTCTTTTGGCTGTGGATATCCAGTTTTCACAACACTGTTTGTTAAAAAGACTGCCCTTTCCCCATTGAATGGTCTTGGCATCCTTATCAAAAGTCACTTGACCATATATCTGAGGGTTTATTCTTGGGCTCTCTATTCCATTGGTCTATATGGCTGTCTTTCTGTCAGTGTTGCACTATTTTGATAACTGTAGCTTTGTAATAGGTTTTTGTTTATTTTTTTTTTTTACAGCATATTATGAGGGTACAAATGTTTTAGATTACGTGCGTTGCCTTCCCCCCCTTCCCCACCAGAGTTGGAGCTTCAAGCATGTCCATCCCCCAGATGGTGCACATCTCACTCATTATAGATGTATATACCCATCCCCACCTCCCCTCCCATCCACTCGATGCCCGGTAAATGTTATTCCTGTATGTGCACTTAGGTGTTGATCAGTTAATACCAATTTGCTGGTGAGTACATGTGGTGCTTATTTTTCCATTCTTGGGATAATTCACTCAGTAGAATGGGTTCCGGCTCTATCCAGGATAATACAAGAGGTGCTAGATCACCATTATTTCTTATAGCTGAATAGTACTTCATGGTATACACATACCACATTTTATTAATCCACTCATGTATTGATGGGCACTTGGGTTGTTTCCACATCTTTGCAATTGTGAATTGTGCTGCTATAAACATTAGCGTACAGGTGTCTTTTTTATAGAGTGTCTTTTGTTCTTTTGGGTAGATGCCTAGTCATGGAATTGCTGGATCAAATGGTAGATTTACTTGTATCTCTTTGAGGTATCTCCATATTGCTTTCCACAGAGGTTGCACTAGTTTGCAGTCCCACCAGCAATGTAGGAGTGTTCCTATCTCTCCGCATCCATGCCAACCTTTATTGTTTTGGGACATTTTAATAAAGGCCATTCTCACTAGTGATAAGTGATATCACATAGTGGTTTTGATTTGCATTTCCCTGATGATTAGAGATGTTGAGCATTTTTTCATATGTTTGTTGGCCATTATTCTGTCTTCTTTTGGAAAGTTTCTGTTCATGTCCTTTGCCCACTTTTTGATAGGGTTGTTTGATTTTTCCTTGCTGATTTTTCTGAGTTCTAAATAGATTTTAGTTATCAGCCCTTTATTGGATGTGTAGCTTGCAAAAATTTTCTCCCATTCTGTAGGTTGTCTGTTTGCTCTCATGACAGTTTCTTTGGCTGTGCAGAAGCTTTTTAATTTGATCAGGTCCCATTTATTTATTTTTGTTGATGCTGTGACTGCCTTTGGGTCTTCTTCATAAATTCTTTGCCTAGGCCAATGTCTAGAAGAGTATTTCCAACATTTTCCTCTAGAATTCTAGTAGTTTCACATCTTAGGTTTAAGTCTGTTACCCAGTGTGAGTTGATTTTTGTGAGAGGTGAAGGGTGTGGATCCTGTTTCAGTCTTCTGCATGTGGCTATCCAGTTTTCCCAGCACCATTTATTGAATAAGGATTCTTTTCCCCAGTGTATATTTTTGTCCGCTTTGTCAAAGATTAGATATCTATATGAAGATGGTTTATATCTGAGTTCTCTGTTCTGTTCCACTGATCAATGTCCCTGTTCTTATGTCAGTCCCAAGATGTTTTAATTACTATAGCCTTGTAATATAGTTTAAAGTCTGGTAAATTGATACTTCCCATTTTGTTTTTATTGCCTAGGATTGCTTTTGCTATATGGGGTTTTCTCTGGTTCTATACGTAGTATAAAATTATTTTTTCTATATCTGTGAAAAATGATGATATTTTAATAGAGATTGCATTGACTCTGTAGATCACTTTGGGTAGTATAGACATTTTAACAATGTTGAATCTGCCAACCCATGAGCATGGTATTGTCTTCTACCTGTTTACTTCCTCTGCTGTTTCCTTCCTCAGTGTTTCATAGTTCTCTGGGTAGAGGTCTTTTACCTCCTTAGTTAAATATATTCCTAGGTACTTTATTTTCTTTGTTGCTATTTTGAAGGGAATGGAGTCTTTGATTTGGTTCTCAGTTTGGCTGCTATTGGTGTATATGAATGCCTCTGATTTGTGTGTATTGATTTTGTGTCCTGAAACTGAATGCATTTATCAATTCAAGGAGTCTCTTGGTTGAATCCTTGGGGTTTTCTAGATATCATATCATCAGCAAAGAATGAGAGTAACAAGTTTTAAAATCAGGAAATGTGAGTCCTTCAAGATACAACCAAGATTGTTTGGGCTATTTGGGGTCCTTTGGGATTCCATATGAATTTTAGGATGGTTTTTGTCTCTTTATGTAGAAATGCCATATTGGGATTTCGATAGGGATTGTATTGAATCCATAGATCCCTTTAGGTAGTATTGTCATCTTAACAGCATTAAGTTTTCCAATTCATGAACTTGAGATGTCTTTTATTTATGTCTTTAATTTCTTTCAGCAATGTTTTGTAGTTTTAAGTGTACAGATCTTTCACCTCATTGGTTAAATTTATTTCTAAGTGTTTTATCTTTTTGATGTTATTATAAATGGAATTATAAACTTTCTTTTTAGATTGTTCATTGTTAGTGTATAAAAATGCAACTGATTTTTGAAAATGTTGACTTTTTATCCTTCAACTTTGCTAATTTGTTTATTAGCTCTATAACTTTTTTGTGCAGTCTATGAGTTTTCTACAATAAGATTCTGTCATCTGCAAAGAGATAATTTTACTTCTCCCTCCCCAGTTTCGATGCCTTTTATTTTTTTGCCTAAATCCTCTGGCTAGAATTTATATTAATAATACTATGTTGAATAGCAGTGGTGAAAGCGGACATCCTTTATTGTTTTCTGCTGAGTATAATGTTAGCTGTGGGTTATAATTTACTATTTATAGCTTAAATAATAGCATATTATGGATATTATAAACATGTGGAAGTGAAATGTATGAAAATAATACCACAAGGCTGAATGAGGAAAATGGACATACACTTTAAGGTTCTTACATTATATACAAATATATATAGTATTATTTGAAGGTAGACTATTGTATGTTAAAGATGCCTATTGTAAATCCTAGAGTAATCACTCAAAAATATGAAGGCAGAGCTAATAAGACAATACATGGAGTAGAGATAAAATGGAAAAAAAATCAACCCAAAATGGGATAGAAAAAGAGGAAAAAAGGAACAGAATAGATGGGATCAAAATAAATAGCAAAATGGTAGGCTTCAACCTACCCACATGAATAATTGCATATAAATGACCTATACACTCCAGAAAAAGGACAGACACTGAATAATAAAGCAAGACCCAACTATAAGTTTTCCACAAGAAATATACTTTCAATATTGAGATGAATAAATTAAAAGTATGGGAAAAGATATACATGCAAACAATAATCATAAAGCTAGAGTATCTATAGTATCAGGTAAAGTAAACTGTAGGACAGGTATTAGCAGATAATGATTCAAAAGATACATTCATCAAGAAGACTTATCAGTCTTTTTTGTTTTTGATTTTTGTTTTTTGTTGTTGTTTTTGAGACAGAGTCTCACTTTGTTGCCCAGGCTAGAGTGAGTGCCATGGCATCAGCCTAGCTCACAGCAACCTCAAACTCTTGGGCTCAAGCAATCCTGCTGCCTCAGCCTCCCAAGTAGCTGGGACTACAGGCATGCGCCACTATGCCCGGCTAATTTTTTCTATATATATTTTTAGTTGGCCAATTAATTTGTTTCTATTTATAGTAGAGACAGGGTCTCGCTCTTGCTCAGGCTGGTTTTGAACTCCTGACATCGAGCAATCAATCCGCCCACCTTGGCCTCCCGGAGTGCTAAGATTACAGGCGTGAGCCACCGCACCCGGCCAACTTATCGGTCTTAAATGTTAAGACTTAAATGAAGACTAATAACAGCTTCAAAGAATGTGAAACAAAAACTGACAAAACTAGGAGGAGAATTAGACAAATTCATAATTATATTTGGAGATTTTATCACTCCTCTCTGATTGAATACACAGTAGGGAGATCAATAAATATATGGAAAACTGGAGCAACAGTAACCAGTTTGACCTAAGTGACATTTATAGCTGTAATGTGACACCCAGCAACAGCAGAATACACATTGTTTTCAAGTGTACATGGAATATTCACCCAAGACAGACCATATGCAGGACCACAAAGCATTAATAGGTCTCAATAAATTTAAAAGGATTAAAATATAGAATGCATTCTGTATTTCTGCATTGTGGCCAAAGAAGTTTCTATATTTACTCAGTCATGATCATGTTGTCTGTGAATAAAGATAGTTTTACTTCTTCTCCGTCCGATCTTTATATCTTTCATATATGTATATAAAATATATATAATAGAAAATATATAATAGAAATAGAATAGAATTAGGAATTTATGACAAAATATATATCTGGAAAGTTCCTGAATATTTGAAAATCAACAAGTCATTTCTAAATAATCCATGGATCTAAGAGGAAATCACAGAAGTTAGAAAATATTTTTAACTAAATAAAAATGAAAACATCAAATTTGTGAGATTTAACTTAACCAATGCTTAGAGGAAAGTTTATAGCTTTAAATATATATATTAGAAAAGAAAGATTTAAAGAAATTATGATTTCTCTTTAGAAAGTTAGAAAAAGAACAAACTTAAATTAAGTAGAAGGAAGAAAATAATGTAATTCATCATATTAACAAAATATAAAAGCATATAATTGGCCGGGTGTGGTGGCTCACGCCTATAATCCTAGCACTCTGGGAGGCCGAGGCGGGCAGATTGCTCGAGGTCAGGAGTTCGAAACCAGCCTGAGTGAGACCCCGTCTCTACCAAAAATAGAAAGAAATTAATTGACCAACTAAAAATATATATAGAAAAAATTAGCCAGGCATGGTGGCACATGCCTATAGTTCCAGCTACTTGGGAGGCTGAGGCAGGAGGATCACTTGAGCCCAGGAGTTTGAGGTGCTGTGAGCTAGGCTGATGCCATGGCACTCACTCTAGCCTGGGCAACAAAGTGAGACTGTCTCAAAAAAAAAAAGCATATGATCATCTCAATAGATAGATGAAAAGCCATTGACAGAGTGCAACATCCATACATGTTTAAAAGTTATAAAAAGTACACAAAAACCTCTCAGCTTCCTCCATAAAAGGCATCTCTGAAAATCTAGAGCTGACATCACATTTAATGGTGAAAAACTGAACACTTTCCCACTGAGATCAGAAAAAGCAAGGATATCTGTTCTGACCACTTCTATTCAACACCGTACTAGAGATCATACCCAATGTAATAAGTCAAAATATCAATCAAAATATATACAATATATGTATGTATATTTTATATACATATATGAAAGAGACAAAGATCGGGGAAGAAGTAGTAAAACTATCTTTATTCACAGACAAAATGATTGTGAATGAGTAAATATAGAAAACCCTAGGGAACTACAAAAAAACTACTGGAATTAAAGTGAACTTAACAAGGTTTCAGGATATAAGGTATAGACAAGTGAATTGTATTTATATACACACTAGGCATATACAATTAAATGAAATTTAAAAATTTACAATAACATAAAAATATTAAATACTTATGGGTATATTTAACAAAATATGTGCAGGACCTATAAAATGAAGATCATAAACCATTCCTTTGAGAAATTAAAAGGGACCAAAATAAATGGTGAGTTTTACTATTTTTATTATTTGGAATACTCAGTATTGTGTTATGTCAGTTGTACCCAAATTGATCTATGGATTCAATGTAATTCCAAAAGAAATACCTTCAACTTGTTTTGCCATGTAAGAATTGACCAGCTGATTCTAAAACTGTATGGAAATTGAAAGGATTTGGAACAGCTATGATAGTTTTTTTTTAAAAAAAGCACAAAATCATATCAGGCCTTACTGTAACATTACAATAATCATGACAATTTGGTATTGGTGTAACAGTTGAACAAAAAATAGAACCTAGATTTAAAAAAAAAACCTCTCCCCCTCCATCTATATGGGCAATTGATTTTTTAAAAAGATGCCATTGGGGGAAAGGATACTCTTATCAACAAATGATTCTGGAACAACTGGATATCCATATGGGAAAAATGAACCTTGATTCTCATACCATATGTAAAAATTCATTCAAAAAAATAATTTACCTAATATAACTGCTACAACTATAAAAATTCTAGAAAAAACAAAACTCTTTGATCTAAAGGTCAACAAAGATTTCTCAGCCAGGACACAAAATGTACTAACAATTTTTTAAAAAAGGAAATTGGGTCCAGGCAAGTGGTTCACACCTATAATCTCAGTACTTTGGGAGGATGAGGCAGGAGGATCACTTGAGGCCAAAAGTTCGAGACCAGCCTGGGCAACATAGTAAGACCCCACCTGTATAAAAAAATTTAAAAATTAGCCAGGTGCGGTGGCTCATACTTATAGTCCTAGCTACTCAGAAGGCAGAAGCAGGATGATACCTTGAGCCCAGGAGTTTGAGGCTACAGTGAGCTATGCTCATAACATTGTGCTCCGGCCTGGGTGACATAGTGAGACCCTGTCTCAAAATAAATAAATAAAAAAGAAAATTGGTAAATTAGGCTTCACTGAAATTAAAAATTTCAGTTTTGAGAGATACCATTAAGAGAATGGAAAAGCCAACTATAGGCTGGGAGAAAATATTTGTAATGCATATATATCTGACAAAGGACACATATCAAGAATATATAAAGAACTCTTAAACTCAATAATGAGACAATCCAATCAGAAAAGAGTGAGCAATATATTTTAATGGACACATCCCAAAATAATAGCCAATAGCACATGAAAAGATGCTCGACGACATTTTCATTAAGAAAATGCAATTAAACAAGATACCACTACACAATCACTTGAATGGCTAAAGACTGACAATGGAAGTGTTTATTAGGATGTGGAGCAACTGGAAGTCTTATACACTGCTGATAGAAGTATAAAATAGTACTCCTGCATTGCCCTGGTATATTCTCAATAAGTTAAACATATACTTAACCTATACAATAATTCTACTTCTATGTATTTATGCAAAAAAGTGAAAACATGTCCATAAAAAAGACTTATACATGAATGTTTTATTCATAGTTTTATTCATATAATCTGTGAACAATTGAAAATGTCTGCCAACAAGTGAATGGATAAACAAATTATGGAATATTTACAAAATGGAACAGTGCTCAGCAGTAAGAAGGAAGTATACATAGCAACATGGATATTCATTTATATGGAATTATAGGACAGGCAAAACTTCTCAATGGTGACAGGAAAATGGGTTGTTGGTTGTCTAAAACTGGGTTTGGGGGAATATTGACTGAAAAGGGGCATGAGGGAACTCTTCGGAGTGATGAAAATATTCTATATTTTAATTGGGGTGGTTACACAAATGTATACATCTGTCAAAACTCATTGAACAGTACATGTAAAGTAGGTGCACTTAATTGTGTATAGATTATTCTCCAAAAGAGTTCATTTTAAAAAGTACAAAAATAAAAGCAGTGTAATCATACTATAAAAATCATCTGAACTTCTGTACTAGAAAATCTTTATAACTGCTTCACTTTTGCTGGGTGCTAATGAAAATGTAGTTTAAAATAATGTGTTGTCTTAAGATGCTCAGTAGAAAGATCTGTGGCTGTGATTTTAGTAATACGCAAGTACTTTGCAACAAGTTCATATAACAAAAACCATCTTTTATGAGTAATATATTCATTTTAAGATCAGAAGCTACTGGGTTGATGGCTTACCTTATGGTTCTCAATTGAATAAGTGAAACCATGTCAATGTCCTGCTGTGTGAATACATTTTAGATCCAAGTTGGATGTAAAGTTAGATCCAACTTGGATCTAAAATGTGATTTGGATCTAAAATGTAGGGATTAATGTTTCTCTTAAAAAAAAAAAAATTCCCTTTGCAAGGCCTCATCAAATGTACAATTTATTTTTCTCTCCTTTGCATTCTTATGCTAAAATATAGTTTAATAGTTAAATTCTGTGCCCTTAACTATAATTTTATGCAGCAAGCAAAATGATTATATGCAATAGCACATTTTTATCACAATTTGATTATTTTGATTGTGCAGGGATTTTATATTAGCCCAGTGTTTTCAAGCTTAAGTACTAGAAAATTTATACACACATAACTAGAGTTATATATACTATGGCCTAATAAGCATGAGTTTGTAAGTAATTTCCTTTTTTCTTTCTCAGCATGATTCCCCATTTTCATGACTCAGTTCTCATGACATGCATATATTTATTTTACTTCTTAGCGACTTAACCAATTCTTCCAATGATTCAAATTTCCAGGATGTTGTAACAGTTTATGGGGAGAGTGATGTAGAATATTTATAATTGGGGTTATTCTGTGAGGCCTGGGACATTCCATTACCATTTTATATGGCTATGTAGACATCGAGACTCTACATGTTTGCATTTTGAAATGATGCTTGTTTTTCTACTTTAATTTTTTATGAGATCTGGCCACCATATTTCTCATAAGAATCCATTTGTACTCTGACTTGTAAAATGCTTATCGAGCCAGGCCTGGTAGCATGTGCCTGTAGTCCCTGCTACTCAGGAGGCTAAGACGGGAGGGTTGTTTGAGGCCCGGAGTTCAAAGCTGCAGTGAGCTATGGTCATGCCACTGCACTCGTGCCTGGGAGACAGAGCAAGACCCTGTCTCTAAGTGAAAAATAAATAAAATTATTTATTGAAATAAGTAGGATATAGTGATTTTTATGAAAGCATTGATAGAGGAAGAGAGGGGACTCAGATTGAGAAGAGAATAGAACATGTAGTTTAGTCATGCTGTGTTTAGATTATTGTTGCAGTAAAAGACTTTTTCCATTCCCAGAGCATTTGAAGTTCAACATAAATACAACCGGCAACCCGAATGAATGCTTAGCCATGGTACCCACCTGCCCTTTGCCCCTCTGTGGAGCTTCCACTTTCTCGTATGGGCCCCCAGAAGTCCCTCCTCTCACTTTATTGCACCAAGTGGTAATTGTCTATTTGCCTACTCATCTCTGAGATTTTTGTTGGCAGGGAAATAAACTTCAACTTTGCTGTCCCCATGGTGGCATGTAATGCCCAACACATAGAAGGGTGGCAATGAATGAATGAACAAGGGGGATTAAGGAAGCGACTCAGTATTGCCATGGTGATTGCCGTTGCCCTATGTGAGTAGTGTTTATGGTAGCAGCATTTCTGACGTAAGACTTGAATTTCTAGCTTCAGTGTTAACTGAAGAAAAAAACCACCAAGCTCAGAGCCCCACATTCCAGATGGTTTCTCTACACCATTGTAAATTAGTTCTGAATGATAATGACACTTTGCATTTTACTTTTTTCTAAGCAGTTCACTCTTGTTTGGTAGCTGGAAACACAACCTTGCTGGACTTGTTTTCTTACGGCAATAGCTAGCATTTAGAAAACATTTGGCATGTCCCACCCTGCCCACTGTGCCAAACCCTTGTGTGGATTATCGTAGTTAACTTTCACAACAACCTGATGAAGTAGGTGATGTGTAGTCGCAGAGGGAATGGAAGCTTAACGAGGTTGAGTAACTTGCCCAAGTTCATACACATAATGAGTGAAAAGTCTGGTCCAAAACCAGTCAGGCCGGCTCCAGAATTGGGCTCTTTATCATTTCCCAACACTGTCCTGTTTTATTTTTATTTTTTTGAGGCATTTATCACCGTGTGAAATTTTTGTTTATCTGTTTCTGACCTAGAATGCTTACTCCTTACTAGAATGCATCTCCTAGCAGAGAAGTTGCATTTCCAGGTATAAAACACTGCCTGGCACCAAGTAGGTGCTCAGTAAATATTAAATCAACAGTTAAATACTGCCTTCCCAAATGTGAAATAAAGGATAGAGCTAGGAGATGATGTCTAAGTGCTTACAATGCTTACATTTTATGAGTATTCATCTTAGGAAATGATTTTTTTTCAAATAGAAAACTGCTTAAAAAGATGGCTTACAAAAAACTCTAAACTTTGAAGACATCACTGCATTGAATATCCCTCCACACATGTAGGATTTTCACTATATGCTAACCCAAACTTCCATACTGAGTTTAAGATTGATGCGGTGTCAAACCCTTCCTAGCGGAAAGTTATTCTTTTATGCTATCCCTTGGCTGAACCTGAAACAAACGAGCAAAGCCCAATCTCTGCTCCTGTAGAGCTGTAGGCTCCAACATAGCTTTGTTACAAGCAGCTCCATGGTCTAAGAGGATCTTGGATTTTCCCTACTTCCCATTTCTCTCACTAGCCAATTCTATCTGGTAATTGCAAATGAAAGACAAATTTGGACAGAAAGGTATTGGGCAGAACCACAGAGGACCTGGGGCTGCAGGAGTGGGACAGCTAGAAGCTGAAGCCATTTCTGTTGCCACTTTCCTATCATCCCGCCTCCTTTTTATTTTCTACTTTTTGACCCCTCCAACTTTTACCCTTTTACTGTCTCCTGCTTGAATATATTGTTTGCCTCCTCACTTAGCAGTTAGGTGAAAAAAAATCTAGCCGCTGCAAAAGCAGTATATCTTTATGTCAGTGACACAGTGACATTGGCCTGCAAGCCTGTCCCCGACACCCATCTTTTGAAACATCTTCTACCCCTCTGCAGGTCTGTAACTTCTGTGTGACCTTCTGCCCCACCTGGAACCATAACCTGGGCATTTGGGTTTTCTACGCCCTTGGGTACCATCAGTACTAACATTCTGTGATTCTAGGACCACTTTCTTTACACGAGGATTCACTAAATAATTCATTTAATTGGGAAGTTCCTAAGTATAATTAATCTTTTTTTCTAAAAAATATACCATGTGAACATTTTAAAGGCACGTTCTTAATTGGCTGCATAGGTAGAAATGGCTGCATAGGTAGAATCCTTTATTTGAGACCTTGCATGTCTCCCCCTCTGGAATCAACTGTCTCAAACCAGAGTTTGGGACCTTGTTTTTTCATGTTGGAGCAGAATTTGTATCCTATTTATTTCATTTCATACAGTCCATTCCATGGTTGTTTTTGAAATGTTAATTGTCATTTGTTGTTATCATTGCACTCAGATTATATTCAGTGCCCATATTGTATGAGGAAGTTTAATGAAACCGCATCCCAGCGACATACTAATTTCTGCAAGGATCAATCATCTCGCCGAGTCTTTGATCCAGCCCAGACAGCAGCCAAACTGGCATCCAGAGGCCAGGTAAGTATCCCCCAGGTACTGGCTGTTGTGTCCTTGCATGCCTGGGGCAAGCAGGTAGAATTTGTTAGAGAACTTTAGTTACCCATTCTAAGAAGTACAAGGATCAAGAGAACTGATCACTGTCACTTGGCCCCACGGCAGTCAGCTTCTTTAGGGGGTAGATGCTTTCCAGCTAACAGCACTTTTGGGTGCTGTAGAAAAAATATTGCTAAAGTATTTGAAGCTTCTTTGGGATGAAGACTTGAATATGGAAATTGTCTTTCTATAGCATTAGGGCAAAACTCTGAGAGGTTATCAGCCTTAACCACTCAGAAAAGAATTGTGAATCTGAGGAGAAACTGCTCGAGTAGGGAAGGCGGTAGTAAGGAAACTGCCTCACAGGCTGTGTGTTTTGCTCTATAGAGCGAGGAGGCTGCTCTATAGAGTCAGCCCTTTACTTAAAGCCACAGAATCAGCATGTTTAAAGGGGTATGTGGCTGAATGGAAGCAGCTGTTACAAATAGGTACAAATAGGTAAAATGACAACCTGAGGTGGAATCCAATATAGGGTTCTGACACACAGAACTGGAGTCAGCAAACAGCTCGGTATACTAAGGTCCCAAGGACAAAACTTACAGTATTGCATAAAATGATTTGTTTCATAAACATGGCTCAGACACCAAGATAAGATTAAGTTCGTCTGAATACTTTAAGAGTACGCAACATGTTTTGAAAGCTCTCTGTTAAATCCAGTATCTAATGGGATAGGATCCTTTCCAACAACAGTATATCACCCAGACTATGGATTCTGAGCTCTGTCGCCACATACATTAGAGAACTGAGAGAAGTATTGACTCTCTACTGTGTATTAGACACAGTGCTAGGTACTGGTTGAATTCAAAGAAGGAAGGGGACTTGGAAACAGTATGGTATGAGGTGGGGTAGCTGACGTCTGTACCAGGGCTGCAGAAGAAGATGACACCATGGTTCCTGGAAGTCTTCAGAGGCAAGCAAACATTTTTCCCTTAAAACATCAAAATGGGTTCACCAGCCTGGAGCTGGAGTTGGGAAGGATTTTATGCACAAAATGTCCAGCTCATGGCCTGAGCCCCACCTGTGGGGCTGAAGCACAGCATACCTGTGGAAGAGTGAAAGGGGTACAGCAAGGCGGGCCGGCAGATCTAGAAGGGCTTTTCCTCAAGCCAGTTCAGAGAGGAGGAAAAGAGGAGTTTGTTGGATAGATGCCCTAAAAATCTGAGGACAGCCAGGCCTGACAGCCTGGAAACAAGAAGTAGAAAGTCCCTGGGAAGCCAGGCAGTCCTGTTCCCACCTTGCCGCCCCGTCTCTTCCTCCTGCTGTGCCTCTGCTACCTCCTGTCTCTGCAACTTGACTTTCTCGGCTCTGCTGTCCAGTCGTCTCTTATTGGCCCCGCGTGTCGTCCTTCCATGTCATTCCAGTCTCCACTGTTCAACCAATCCACATGGCGTGGATTGGTTGAACAGTGGAGACTGGAATGACATGGAAGTGGCTTTTTAGAAAGGTTACGTTTGCAATTACTGTTCAAGATGGATTGGCGAGAGGCTAGTAGGAGCCACAGCAACAGAGAAAGAGTGGGGGCCTGGGGTAGGAGGACCATGGGGTGTGTGTTGGGGAGGGGGAGAATTTAAGAAATAATTGATGAGACTGAGAAAGTGATTGGACATAGGGTGAAAGAGGGCATGAGGGTTGACAGTAAGGTTTTCAGCTCCAGAGCCTGGACAGTTAGAAATACTCTCTCTCTATGTAAAGGAACACAGGAGGGAGGACATATATTTGTTGAAGGGCAGTAGTTATGATAAATACAGTTTTAGAGATTCAGGCTTTACATCTGAGATAGCAACATAGAAAGAGCCAGGATTCTGCACTCAGTAGTCAGAGTTTGAATTTCAGGTCTATAATTTACTATCTGTAGGTAAACTTGGCCAGGTTACTTGAGTTCTTTGAGAGTCACTTTAACCTGCCAAATGAGGTTTATGACGTGTGCCTTGCCGAGTCGTTGGGAGGACTGTAGATAACATAAGTGCCCAGCTCAGTGTCTCGCACATGGGGTTTCTCTGCCCTTCCCCTCTCCACATTGCTCCACGCTTCTTCCCCTCTCTACAAGCCTTTTCCTGTTAGGATTGGCACCACAATTTTGGAGGGAAATGACTCCCATGGGCTTGAATTCAACCTAATTTTGGAGAAGTTTCTAAGTATAAATCTACCTACACCTGGTAAAGCAGTAGAGGATGAGTTACATTTCTGCAAATGGGTCTTCTAACCAGTCCACGAAAGTCAGTCGGCCTTAGTGGGACCAGGGAGAGTGCGGGGAAGCAGCAGATGACAAGTGTTTTTTCTTCCTAAAGAAGGCCATCTGGCTGCCCTGAGTGTAGCCAGTGCCTTGGCCCCGTTCCTCCTCTTGTCTTCCAGAGCTAAGTGGTGACTGGGAACACAGAAGAAAAATTACATGCTCTCTGAATTCCTTCCCTCGCTGTAGAGCGTATCTGAACAGCGGTATTTGCTTCCCTTGCTCTAGCTTCACCACGCCAGGGCCTTGCCTGATAGCGAAGCTTATTCAGAAATGGAGCAAGAAGGGAGGGGCCGCTTCAGTTTTGAAGGGCTGTTAACGGCACAGCCGAAATGCATTTCTATTTTAAACATAATCAACTTTAAAAATGTGTCATCCCCTTAACCAAAAGAGACTAATATGGGCCTCTAAAAATAGATTTCTTTGTTTGGATGGGGATGAGCTGCCTGCTGGAATCTCACAGCCACCCTTGCCCAAGCAAGACTTCCACTCAGAGTGACAGGTTATCTGTGCACTGTACTTTCCATGGAACTGGGGGTGGTGGGATCAGTAGTGAGGTAAAAAGGAGGTTGTAAGAAGCCTTTTGGTCCTTATTTTGTGTTGTTATAACTCTTCTGCTGCTGCTCTGCAGGGAGAGGGATGGCATAGGGATGTTGGAATTTCATGCTTAAAACGTTTGCTGCCTGCAAATCTCAGTTTTTCTTCTCGGTTCATGGTAAAGAACAAAATCATCTTCAAGCGTAATGAAAAAATAAAATGTTCTATAACTATGCCCTTATTGACATTAAGTGATTCCTTATGTCTCCATATAACTAATTTTATAGGGTAAACACACCACCAACAACCCCAAGGGTTTGATTATGGAATGAAAGCTCCAAAACCCAGACATGGCTTTGAGCAACAGCAGGGAGGACAGGAACCTGAGGTCCGAGTGTGTGCTTGTCCCCTTCCACTGGGAGTCCCTGCAGATGACTCCAATCTGCTGCTGGTTAAGTGGAAACAGCTTTACCTCCTACTTAGTACCTGAGGTTACAGAACTGTGCTGTGTGTGTCTCTCTGTAGGGTAGGGCTCAGATGAGTCCCAAAAAAGAGCCAACTGTTACCAGTGCCGTGGGAGCTTTGCTACAGAACAGAGCCCTGGAGGCCATGAGTGGGTTCTCAGCTGAGCCAGGTGAGTCACAACAGGCATTTCAACTGTGGAATGATGGGGGATTAAAGGGGGCCACACTTGGCTTTGGGACTCATTGGTAGTCAGCAAAAGCTATATAATGACATTCACTGTTGCTTTTGGATACAAAGACGTGTGGGTTTGTTCAAGGATAAAGCTGCTTTGCCTAGAGGGAATAGTTCTGAAAGATTACACAACTTTGACAATGTACAAAATCAAATCCGATCACAGCAGCAGGAGTCTAGAACCATTGTTCTCCAGTCTAGTAAAATTGAAAAGAGACTGAGAATGGTTACCATATCC
This sequence comes from Mirza zaza, assembly GCA_008750895.1. Taxonomy (NCBI): domain Eukaryota; kingdom Metazoa; phylum Chordata; class Mammalia; order Primates; family Cheirogaleidae; genus Mirza; species Mirza zaza. The sequence continues at coordinate 220,391 of VSMD01042562.1, forward strand.
TTGTGGTATAGCTCGAAGTCATAAATTGATGCCTCCCAAATTGTTCTCTTTTGCTTAAGTTTGCTTTATTTTCTTGTACTTCCCCCCTTTTTTTTAACTTCCCAAATTCTTAGTATTAAGATTGCTTTAGCTACATAGGGTCTTCTCTGGTTCCATACGAAGCATAGAATTATTTTTTCTAGATCTATGAAAATGTAGTGTTTTCTTCTCTCTTTCCTTAACTTGTCAAGTTAGGTTGTTAATATGATTTTTTTTTTAAGGTAAGCATTTATAGCTAAATTCCCCTTTAGCATTGCTTTTACTGAGTTCATAAGTTTTGGTGTGTTGTATTTTGGGTTTCATTTGTCTCCAACTATTTTCTAATTTCTCTTGTGATTTATTCTTTGATCTATTGGTTATTTAAGAGTGTATGTTTAATTTCCAGAAATTTGTGCATTTTCTGCCTTCACTTCTGCTTTATTCCATCATGGTTGGAGAAGAGACTTTGTATAATATATATCTTTTTTGATTTATTAAGACTTTATCTGTGGTTTTTTGTTTATTTTCCAGGATGGATCATATGATGATCCATCCTGGAAAATGCCCATGTGTGCTTGAGAAGAATGTATATGCTGCTGTTATGTATAGTGTTTTCTACATGTCTGTTAGATCTAGTTGGTTTATTGTGTTAAGTCCTCTATTTTCTTAGAGTATTGAAGGGTATTTCATAGGGTATTGAAGTCTCCAACTATTGTGGTAGAAGTGTCTGTTTCTGCCTTCAGTTTTGTTGGGTTTTGCTTCATTTATTTGATGGTCTGTCATTAAGTTCATAATTATTATATCTTCTTAATATATAACCTCTTATTAATATATAATGTCCTTCTTTATCTCTTATAATCTTGTTGATTTAAAGTCTATTTTGCCTGACAATAGTATGGCCATTCCTGTTCTCTTTTGTTGCTATTTGTGTATCATTTCTTTTTCTACCCTTTCACTTTTAATCTATTTGTGTCTTTGGATCTAAAGTGAGTATCTTGTAGACAGCATATGTTGGATATATTTTGTCCATATTTCCAATCTCTCTCTTTTGGAGGGTTTAATCCATTTACATTAAAAGCAGTTAGTGATTATGAGGAATGTCTGTCATTTTGCCATTTGTTTTTTGTTTTATTTTATATTATTTTATTTATTTATTTAGAGACAAACTCTTGCTCTGTTGTCCAGGCTAGAGTGACGTGGCATCAGTCTAATTCACAGCAACCTCAAACTTCCTGGGCTCAAGCAATCCTCCTGCCTCAGCCTCCCGAGTAGCTGGGACTACAAGTGTGTGCCACTATACTTGACTAATTTTTTTATTTTTTGTAGAGATGAGGTCTTGCTGTGTTGCTCAGGCTGGTCTCAAATTCTTGACCTTGAGCAATCCTTCCTTGGGCTCCCAAAGTGCTAGGATTACAGGTATTAGCTACTATGCCAGCCCGCTGTTTGTTTTCTATATGGTTTATAGTTTTTTGGCCCTTGTTTCTTACATTACTATCTTCTTTTGTGTTTAGTTAATTTTTTGTAGTGAAACATTTAAATTCTTTTCTCATTTCCTTTTGTATATATTCTACAGCTATTTTCTTTGTGGTTACAATGAGAATTACATTTAACAGCCTAAAGTGATAGCACTCTAATTTGAATTTATACCAGCTTATCTTCAGTAACATAGAAAAAAATCTCCTTCAACTGCTTCATCTTCACCCCTTTTGGTTATTGATGTCACCAAATTACATCTTTATACAAGTTGAGTATTCCTAATCTGATAATCTATAATACTCTAAAATTCAAAACATTTTGAACACCAACATGATGCTAAAAGGAAATACTCATTGGAGCATTTCAGATTTTGGATTATGGATGGTCAACCAGTAAGTATAATGCACAATATTCCAAAATTCAAAAAAAATCTGAAGTCTGAAACATTCTGCTCCCAAGCATTTCAGATAAGGGATATTCAACCTGTACATTGTATACCCCAAAACATTAATAATTCTTGTAAGTTCATTAGTTTCTTCACATTTTGTTTCATACATAATTTGAGTTATAAGCCAGAGTTATAATACCAACTTTTAGACTGATCACTGTTTTTTTAATAAAAGTATTAATCTCTTAAACCATGTAGAAAACAAAAAAATGGAGTTACAAACTATTGTTATAATAATTCTAGCTTTTATAATGGCCCATGTATTTACTTGGCCATTTACTTAGATCTTTATTTCTTCATACAGCTTTAAATTGCTATCTGTTATCCTCTCATTTAACTCTGTAGAACTCCATAGAGCATTTCTCAGGGCAGGTCTCATGATAATGAACTCCTTCGACTTTTATTTATCTGGAAATGTCTTAATTTCTCACTTTTGAAGGACAATTTGGCTATTTATGGGATTCTCAGTTGGCAGTTTTTTTTCTTTTAGCACTTTGAATATATTGGTCCACTGTCTTTTAGCCTCCAAAGTTTCTGATGAGAAATCTGCTGATAATTTTATTAAGGATCCCTTGTATGTGACAGTCACTTCCCTCTTGCTGCACTCTTTGTCTTTTGAAAGTTTGATTATAATGTGTCTCAATGTTGGTCTTTTTGCATTCATCTTGGAGTTTCTTGTGCTTCTTGAATGTTTATTGTCATGTCTTTTGTTAGATTTGGGAAGTTTTCAGCCTTTATTTCTTCAAATATTCCCTTGCCTTTTTTTCTTTCTCTTTTTGGGATTCCTACAATGCATGTGTTGGTTTGCTTGATGGTGTTCCAAAAGTCCCTTAGGCTCTGTTCATTTTTCCTCAATCTTTTTTCTTTCTATTCCTCAGACTCAATAATTTTCATTGTCCTGTCTTCAAGTTTGCAGATTGTTTCTTCTTCCTGCTCAGATATGTCCTTGAACCCTTCTAATAAGTTTTTCTTTTAGTTTTTGTTTATTCAGCTCCAGAATTTTTTTTATTTCTTTTCAGGATTTCTCTTTATTAATAATTCTATATTGTTCATACATCATTTTCTTGATTTTCTCCACATAGTCCTTTAGTTCTTTGCGGATGTTTAAGATAGTTGTTTAAAAGTCTTTGTCTAGTAGATGTGTTCAGAAGATCTGTCATCAGGCCTTTTTTAGGGACAGTTTCTGTTGATTCATTTTTTCTTCTTTGACTAGGATATACTTTCCTGTTTCTTTGTATGACTTGTTATATTTTTTGTTGTTGAAAACTGGATGTTTAAATCTAATAATGTGGAAACTGTGGAGATCAGATTCTCCCCCTTCTCTAGGGTTTGCTGCTTTTTGTTATTGTTTTTGGTTTTGGCTTTATTTCTGTAGACTGTCTCTGTGCTAAGGATAAGCATGAAATGACAACAGGTCTTTTTGAGCCTGTGTCTTTGCCTGGGTTTGCGTGTTAACTTTATAATATTCCCCATATATATGCAGTTGTTTTTGACTATCCTAGTTTTTAATATCTGGTTTCCAAAAGGGGAGAAAGACCAAAATGAAGGATGAGGAAGAGTACTGGCCCTTTAATTCCTCTGGAAGTCATTTCAGCCAGAGGAGGAGCATGCAACAGTGGGGGGGAGGTGCAGCAACAATGGCCACCTGTCTCTTTGTGCCTCTTTGATCAGTAGGAACAATCAATGATCAGAGCATAGATCCCTGATATTTAAAGGACAGGGTTCTTATGCCTACCACAGCTCCCCTAAACTATGTGCAGATTGATCCAGGAACATGTACACAGCTGCCTGCCACATGGCTGAAGGGTGAGGGATATGTAGCTGCTACTGTGCTAAGAGCTGAAATTGATGAAATTAACTGCATTTTACTGTCCCAGCCTTCCCTTGCATGTTGCAAGCCTTCAATAGACTCCAGAGTTTCAAAATAGTCACATCCAACAGATGCTGCCGGTGCAGTTGTTGTCTATAGGTGGGCAGACAGATGCCTGGTGTTTCCTACTCTGCCATCTTTTCAGAATTCTGACCAGTCATTAGTTTTTTCATGATCTGTGAAAACTTAACAATGGAGGTGGATTTTAGTTTTCACTAAGGAAAACATAATTCAAACTGTATGTGTATTCATTTGGCCAAACATTCACTAATAAGCCTTTTTCTAAAGTATTATAACAGTTCGCATTCTTCAGAAAAAACAATTTCTTTAAAGTAGCAAACAAGACATAAATGAAGTACTGTGTCCTGCTATGTGATGTCAGGCAGAACACTGTAAAGATGCCATTCTAGTACATCAGAAAATAGATTAGTAGGCCAGTAAGTCTCAGCGAAATGGTATTATGTTTGCTCATGACTAGCTGATGGTTATAACCTCTGTGGTGTAAGTAAAAGGCAAAGTTCTTAAAATGGCCCACGCTAGATTCTATAATACCATCTGAGCTCAACTTCTATTGTTTCTTCTCAATCCTGCTCCCACTGCAGTGGCCTGTGTTATCCCTTGACAGTAATGGGTGTGTACACTCCTGCCTCAGGGGCCTTCCTCTGGCTGCTCCCTCTGAGGAAAACAAAAACACTCTTCTGCTAATCTGCACTGCTCACTCATTCACTCCCTCCAGTTCTTTTCTGAAGTGTCACCTTCTCTCCCCAACCTCTGTATTTAAAATTAGCCAAGCCTTCCCTAACTCTTTTGTAGTCTTTTTCCCCATGGCTTTTATTGCCTTCTAATATTCAATATATACATAACTCATTTTATCTCCAACAACAACAACAAAAAGATGGAATGAAAGTTTCTAGAAGGCAGAAAATTGTCTACGATATTTTTTTTTTTGTTTTTTTTAGAGACAGAGTCTCTGTCACTGAGGCCAGAGTGCAGTAGTGTCATCATAGCTCACTGTGACCTCCAACTCCTGGGCTCAAGCAGTCTTTGGCCTCAGCTTCCTTAGTAGCTGGGAGTACAGGCATGCACCACCATGGTTGGCTAATTTTAAAAATTGTGTGTAGAGATGGGGCCTCACCATGTTTCCCAGGCTGGTTTTAAAATCCTGGCCTCAAGCAGTCCTCCCACCTCGGCCTCCCAAAGTGCTGGGATTACAGGTGTGACCCAGCACACCCAGCCTTCTTTTTTTATTATACTGCAATATTCCTACTTTAGAACCATTTGTGGCACATAGGAGGTACTCCATAAATACTTGTTGAATGAAATATATAAAAGAAAGTGGAAATCTTGATTCTGTAATTTCTCACATAAATTATTGGCATATGAATAGAATTGTCATGTTAATTAGTTTTAAGAGATAGCTTTTTGTTTCATTCCAGGCTTAAGATGCTTTTTAAATTTAATTTCTTATTCTTTCCTGTGGTCTTACCTGCTTATATTTAAAAATAAGATTGGTAGGGTTAGTGTGCCTTTAAATTAGTCACATGTTCTTTCGAGCCTTTGTAGGGAGGAAGCAGAAGCGTACTGAGGGAAGGTGAATTATCAAAAATGTTTAAGTCTTGGAGAAAAGTACCAAATGGCTTTCATTGATATGAACAGGTCCACGCACAAGTCAGAATCACATCTAGTGTCCATTCCTTTGTTATGTATAAGTTTATTTGTAATATGAGGGTCCTTTTAAAATTGATACATAATATTTATACATATTTATGAGGTACATGTGGTATTTCGATACATGCATATAATGTGCAACGATCAAATCAGACTATTTAGGATATTTATCCTCTTGAGCATTTATCATTTCTTTGGGGAACATTTCAGATCCTCTCTTCTAGTTAGTTTGAAATATACAATATATTATTGTTAACTATAGCTACCCTATTCTGCTATCAAACACTAGAGTTTATTCCATCTATAAAATTGTATGTTTGTACATATTAATCAACCTCATTTCATCCTCCACCCCCACACCCTTCTTAGCCTTTGGTAACTGTCATTCTACTTTCTACCTCCATGAGATCAACTTTTTTAGCTCCTTCATATGAATGAGAACATGGAGAATTTGTCTGTGTCTGGTTTATTTCAGTTAACATTAATGACCTCTAATTTCATCCATGTTGTTGCAAATGGCAGGATTTCATTCTTTTTTTGTGGCCGAATGGTATCCCATTGTGTATATGTACCAAATTTTCTTTATCCATTCATCCACTAATGGACACATACTTAGGTTGATTCCATCTCATGGCTATTGCCAGGTATCCCTGGGAAAAGCCACATATTGGCTATTGTAACCCCTGCAATAAACATAGGGGTACAGATATTCCCTTAATATACTGATTTCCTTTGGATAAATACCTAGTAGTGGGATTGGTCGATCGTATGGTAGTTCTGTTTTTAGTTTTTTGAGAAAGCTCCATTCTGTTTTCCATAATGTCTGTACTAATTTACATTCCCACCAACACTATATAAGAGTTCCCTTTTCTCCACATCCTCAACAGCATTGTTTATTTTCTTTTTTTTTTTTTGATAATAGTCATTCTAATTGGGGTGACATGATATCTCATTGTGGTTTTGATTTGCATTTCTCTGATGATTAGTGATGGTGAGCATTTTTTCATGTATCTGTTGGCCATTCGTATGTCTGTTTCTAGGCCTGCCTAAAATTTCTTTTGAGAAATAGCATTTAAAAAATTATGTAAGAAGTTCATGCTTATCGTAGAAGATATTAGAAAATGGAGGAAAAAATATACAGAAAGAAATCACTCATAATTTTCTCACCCTAAATCTGTGGTTCCCAATCCCCGTTCTGTGGCCTGTTAGGGACCAGGCCACAGAGCTCTGCTGTGCCCCCCAACTCCTTCCATCCATGGAAAATTGTCTTCCATGAAACTTAGGAATGGCAGAGGGAGCAAGCGAAGCTTTGGCTTTGCTGTTCTCTATCGCCCCCATCACCGCCCGAGCTCCACCTGCCCCCACCAACCGACCCCTGTTGGTGGAAAAATTGTCTTCTATGAAACCGATCCCTGATGCCAAAAAGGTTGGGAACTGCTGCCCTAAATGACCACTGTTAACATTGATTTTTTTCCCCAATTTTTTTCTTTTCATCCTCTTCCTTTTTTTTTTTTTTGAATTTTTTTTAGTGTATTATGGGGGTACAAGTGTTAAGTTTATATATATTGCCCATGCTCCCCTCCCCCTTCAAGTAAGAGCTTCAAGCGTGTCCATCCCCCAAACATTGCACATCTTACTCATTGTGGTTGTATATGCCCATCCCCTCCTCCCCTCTCCCACCCTCTTGACACCCAATAAATGTTACCCCTATATGTCCACTTAGGTATCGATCCGTTAATACCAATTTGCTGGTGAGTACATGTGGTCCTCTTCCTTTTTGGTTTTTTTTTTTTTTTAGTAAAGTTAGAATCATTGTCTATGTACAGTTACACATGCTGATTTTTTTTCAATTAACACATTTTGAGTATTTTTCTATGGCAGAAGAGTTTCTTTGAAAGCACAGTATCATCATAGGAATATAATTTAAATCATTCAGCTGTTTTCCTGATGTTGAGCAGATAGATTGCTTCTACTTTTGTGCTATATTAAATAAATCTCTTGTTCATGAACAGTAGCCCCCACTTACATTGGGCACTCTTCCAAGTGCTTCGTTTATGAACTCAATCCTCACCATAGCACGAGGAGGTCAATGTGTACTATTCATAACTCTGTTTTACAGACAAGAAAGCACAGAGAGGTTAAGCGATGTGGACAAGCAACTTAACAGGAAGTGGCAGAGTGTGTCCCCAAAGCTTTGACTGCTTTGGAAAACTGGGTCCAAAAATATAAATATTGGGGCTATAGATATATATTAGAAAATTGTTTTAGAAAAAGGTGTGGGTCTTCTTGCATTCCCACAGATTCTAAGATCTTTAGAATCTTTTAGATGGGCCTAGTCAGCAAATATATACTGATGGCAATTATCTGGAGGCTTTTGGTATAAGAGTGATGAATTTACTGTGAATGTACTATGGAGAAGCAGCTTCTCAGGTACCTTAAACAGAGACTAAAATCACTATGAAAATGTTGTTCTGGGTTCTAAACTTGCATTATTTCATATATGTAGCAGTGAATTGCATTTGTACAGCTGTGTTGGCAAGGCCTCTGCTTTTATTTCTGGAGCCAGTAGATTTTTATCAGGGTAAGCATCTTATCCACACTAGCTCCCCTACTTCTTTACCTAATTTGTGTGGCAAATCTAATGAGTATTGAAGTGTCAGTTGCTGATTCTTTGGAAGAATTAAAACCTGTGTATTTTTGTGTAAAACTTTACACTGAAAGCTCTTTCTATTTCTATATCCTTTGATAGTGTGATTCATAATTTTCCTTGTTACAGGCCCTTCATAAAGCACTTGAGTAGAAAGGAAGCCTCTAGGACAGAGGAGGCTTGTTCCTTTTTACAAAAAAGGACTTCCCTGAGAACCCTATCCCATACCCTGTGGTCAAAGCTAGACTGTGGTGTGATGTGCCCATGTACATAAACATCTGCTTCTCCACACCTAACGGTGCTGCAGGGCACAAAGGGAAGAATACTATTTGTGGAACTCGTCCATGGCCACGTACATAACCCCTGGGAGGGCAGGCGTCCTATGCTTCCATGAGGCTTCTAAAACCCCTTTTTGTATGAGAGCTTGCAAAGAATTGTGAAGATGTAAAATGTCAGGGTACATTTTGAAAGCCAGGGCAGCAGTGGGGAGGGATGTTAAGAGTCATAGTGTCTCAGTGGTGGGTCACCAGAGGTGGAGGTTCAAAGTCCATGGGTGAGCAGAGGGGAGAAGGCACTGGAGACAGTCCCCTTTTTCCTTATTATTTGGCCCAGGCCAGAGAGTGGGGTATTTGTCTGTAGCTACCTCCTTTTCCCCAAAAAGGGAAGAATAGTGTTTTGAATCCAATGTGGAGATTTCACAATCATTTTTTTCTTAGTAATGTCCCGCTTTGAGATAATAACAAATTTGTTTATGTTTGCAAAGGATCAGCTGTGGACCCTGCTTCTGGAGCAAAACCCAGACAAGGATTTAATAAATCTTCTAAAAAAGATTAACTCCTAGAGGCCAGGTAAGAAAAAAAAAAAAACCTCTAATCCAAATGTTGCTGGTCATCTAATGTGCAAAATACAGTGAATGACCTTTGAGAGAATGGATCCACAGCAGGTGAACCAGAGAGAAAGCTTGGCAAACCCTGAGTTGGGTTAACAAGTTGTATGTTCTTGAAACTTACTCTTCCATTAAACATACAGTTTGAAAAGGTTATTCGGTTTTTGATTCATGACTTAATAGGATAGGGGAATTGTTCTTCACTTTTGACCTGGAAGGCCTACTGCCTTGTCCCTTTTTCCAAACACATTACCCCAAAAAGAATAGTTCCCTGAGATTGTGAACTGTTTGTAAAACAATTAAAAATCTAAAGAGGCCTACTTAAACGCTGTCAAAGTGGAATCAATGAAGTTCTAAAGTAAATGTCTTTTCTTTCTGCTTTCAGACTGGCTCCCTGAACCTCATCAGCCTGGATGGTTGTATACCCAGGAAAGCCACCTATAGGGAAGGAACAGTAGAGGTGATGTCTGTTTATACATCCATGACTCTTTTTGAGGCATTGCTTAGAATAAGTAAAACTAGCTTCAAATTTTCTCCTTATTTACCCCCTTCAAAAATTTCAAAACAAAACCATTAAATACATCAACCTGTATGATAATGCTTGCTTTAAAGATTTACTTGAAGGTTTTTAACTGGACATGTAGTAGGTTTTTAGAGATAATGTTGCTTTGATGCTAGAACCTTTTAGTAAGATTGTCACTGGAGTACTAGCATTATTTACTGACCAGGAAGATCATTTGTAACTAGCTTCATTTTATAAACTAGCTGTGAAATCCCAGTTTTGATATTGGCATCTAATAAATATTAACCATAATTAGTTACTACACCTAATTTAAGTGCTCATCTATGTACCATGTAGAATTGTCTCACATATACCGGTCACACAGACTGTATTTTTTGGGAAACATTGAAATGGGAGAAAAGGTTGCAAAAACCTTCCATCCTGTTCTGATTCAAAGTGCATTGGTGGTACAGTGGCGAGCATAGCTGCCTTCCAGAAACCTTCCATCCTGTGGGACGAATGCTCTAAGTGAGCTCAAGCCATTTATTTATCATGGCCAAATCAGAAGTCACCTGTTCATTTCTTTTCCCATTGGTTTATATGCCTCTGTTGGGAGAAAGTGACTCAGCTATTCCTTCTGTTTGCAGTCTTTAGGGGCAATGAACTTTTTTGTAGTCATTTATGTTTAACTCAAACTTTATAATCCGAGAACTTTATTTCTCTTAAACTCAGAACATTTTCATTAGAAAAATGAAGCCCTCCCCCCTTTTAGTGTAAATTTAAGTAGGAGAATCCCAGCCTACTCCCATTTGCAGTGCAAACATATCTAAAATTCTTACAACTTCTATTTTGTAGGTAAAATGGTGTTTTGTGCTCAGGAAAATCAGGCGTGTGTTTTAGAACTGATGGGAAGACTGTATCTAGCCATGTAAAAAGTATGTGTAAATGGAGTTTTGGCTGAAGTAAGCTATACTTTCTCCCCTCTTGCCTGGGAAGATTGTCTCCCTCCCCAGAGGGAAGAGGGGATATGGGAAGGACTTAGGCAGCCCACAAGAGTGGGTTCCTGCTGATAAAGTAACCTAGATCACTTTGTCGTCATCTTATGTCCTCCCCTCTGGTTCCAGCTGTAGGTTAAGGACTGCAATCTGACAGTGGGTCCCATGGTTTAAGCTTCACTATGTTGGTTGCACGTGCTACAGCCCAGCCCTCAGGGGCACTGGTGTCCTAGGAACCAGGGGACAGGGTTGTCTATGCCTGGCCAGTAGGCTGCTTGGATGGTAAATGAACTCAAGGTCTCCCTTTAGCTCCCTCCACCCTATTTAGAGGTAAAACCAACAGGCCTGTCAAACTTAAGAGGCATATTACTTTCTAAGGAAATCCCAGTAAGGAATAAGTAAATTTGTACTAGAAATGAATGGTAAACACCATTCTAAGACTGGATCCTGGTAGTGAATATTCTGACCTAAACATCAGAAATGAATTACATCACACTAAAGAAGGATTTAGAATATTATACAGTATTTTTAGCTATAATTATTCTACTTGAAAAAGGTAAAGTATCTGGAGTTTCTGTGAGGAAGTAATGACTAGGAGGGGGCAGGAAATGTTTTCTATCTTGATCTGAGTATTTGTTCATGTCCACGCAGGTTATAGGTATATGAAAAGTTAAGTCATACTCCAATTTTGAAAAGTTTATTGTATGTAAGATACATTTACAGAAAAGCAAGCCTCTAAAAAGACAAAGGAGCTTTAGCAAAAGTTATGTTTTACATTTTTAAAACTCATTTATATACCAAGATACCAAATGCACGAGATACATTATAGTTACATTTTATAATGTAATCCTCTGAATAAATGCTAATGACTTAAACTGAATTGCAAATACACTTATTTACTGGTGATTAAACAATACTTAGGAACTTAAGCAGCTTGAGTAGCTGTTTAAGCTAGACAGGGCAAGAAAATTCTTGTTTAATATATATTTTAATTCCAGTAATAGTCTTTAATATTGATTATATTTTAACAGGAATTTAAGTCAGCAAAATGCCTTTGACTGACACCAGCACAATTTTATCACTTAGAAAAAAATCACTGTGTAACCAGTCTGTCAGAAGTAACCGACAACCAGTTTAGTCCTTAAGATAAATGAATCGATAACTCACATTGCAGCATCTTGTGGAAAATACTCAACTACGTTTAAATGCTTTTTTAAAATGGAGAAAGAGATTGTTCCACAAGAAATTGTTTACGTAAAACTACAGGTTGGTAACAGTAATAGTAACTAAACATCCAACCCTGAAGGTATAAACATCCCTGACAAAGAAATACACAGCCTAGTTGTAATATACCACATGAAGGTTATAGTCTCATTTTTAAAAATTCTCCCAATTTGGAGACATCCAAACCTTTCCATAGTTCCCTTCCCTAGGCAGTGCCACATAGTTATTTAGTTAACATTATGATCATGGCTTACAATTAAATTCCACATGACAAACACTTATATATAGCAGCCGTCATTTTGGATGTTGGCTATGACAATATTTGCAGTTTGATTAAAGAACACGCGTTCGTTACATTTGGTACAAAGCATGAACACACTTCACGACAGATTGGCACAATACAGGCAGTTCGAGAATTCTCTCAGCTCAAGCCAGTCATCGCTGAATAAGCCATATTCTCAGGCTTGTTTTCCAAATCTTTCCTTGTATTATAACTGACGTCTAAAATGCTTCTTAAAACATCTTCCACGATAAGAAAATATGCTTTAAAAAGCTTAGCGGAATGCATGGTGGAAATGAGGCAGGATGGCAGAGCCCGTGCCAGTTGAGAAGACATGGGGGGCAGGGGGGAGGGGGAGCTGGCCCAGGCTCATGGTGCCCATGGCTAGTGGGGGTTCCTTCTGCTGCTGCTGCCCCAGACAGCTTAACATGCTGGGCAGAGATTCCCCTGGCCCCAGGGTGAGAGCGCTATTCCCACAGCCATTCTGGGTAGCAGGAGGCGGCAGCTGCCAGAAACCCAACAGGGGGGACAGGTCGAGAGAGGCAGGTAGTGTGAGGTTCACGGCATCTGCAGGCAGCTCCCTGGGCGTGTTTATTTTACCAGCACTTGCGTTCGCCAGATCGAAACTGGGGCTGAGCTTGGGAGGTGACAGAGTCTCTTGCAGCGGCAAGTCCTCGAACAAACTGATATTGCAAAACCCTTTAGGATCTGCTTTGAGGGGCAGGCTTGCAAGTGGGGTGGAGTATGAGGTAGAAGTGGTGCTGTGATTGGGCAGGGCTGCAGGAGAGCCAGGTGACACCGAGGCGTACAGGGAGGCGAGGGGCTCTAGCAGCAGCTGAATAGGCGGGGTGGCTTGCTCTGGGGGGCTGAGGGTGAAGCTGGGGACCTCAGCCGGCAAGCTACTTCCAAGCCCGCTCTGGGCAGACGCTGCTATGGGGAAAGGAGACAGCGGGGCAGCCTTCAGTTGAAACGGAGGCGAGATGGGGTAGAAGGTGCTCAGAAGGTCTCCGGTCTGCAGATTCTCTTTCATCAGCTCCTGGGAGTGTGTCTTCTTGGTATGCCGGGTGAGGTGGTCCTTGCGCCCAAATCTCTGGGCGCAGAATTGGCACAGGAAGTCCTTGCACCCTGTGTGGACCACCAGGTGGCGTCGCACATCCTTCCGGGTGTAGAAGCATCTTTCACAGTGGTCGCACTGGTGCTTCTTCTCCTTGGTTCCACTAGGGGGCTTTTCTTCTGCGTGGGCTTTGAGGTGATCCAGCAGCACCTCGGTGCTCCCTAGCTCCAGGGCACAGACCCCGCAGGTGAGGTCGCCACTGCTGGCCGCGTGGAGGGCTAGGTGCCTCTTATAGCCCAGCACGGTGTTGTACTTCTTCCCACACTCACACCCAAAGGCCATTTTGTTGGGGGCGTGGGTCTGGAGGTGGTTTTTCAGGTGGTCTTTCCGGTTGAACGTCTTCTTACAGTGAGCACACTGGTGAGATTTCTGGGGAGAATGCGTAGCCATGTGCCTGGGGCAGAAGGAAAAATTTCACAATAGAGAGTTGTTTTTAAAGAAAGGTTTAGAAACAATATTTTATCAAATTATGTTAATTTTCTCTGGGGTTTGGTTATGATTTTCACTCTAAAAATACTTTTCTGTGTTTTCCAAATGCCGAAGTTTATAATTAGAAATCTGTATACATTAATAAAGTACGTTCTCAAAGAATATTCTTGTATAGGTGTGAAAATCAGTTATGACTTTAAGAGTGCTTGCTTTTTAAACAAATACAAGTATACAAATTTGATTTGCAAGATCACAGATATGTGATCATGAAATATATGTTTCAGGAACAAGTTAAGTAGGTCTTTTATACTCTTTGGAAATTCCTAAATTTCCAAAAATGACCCAATTTGCCTTTTCCACACCACCCCCAGATTTAGGTTAGGAATAACATGGTCTCTGGCACAAAAAGTTTGGGCCACAGACACACAACTCTTAGTCTATCCTTAACCTCAGAAAGTGTCTAATGCAGCCCCCCACCCTCACTCTGCCTCCCACGAGAGCTTTGCACCACGTCCTGGTTTCTCCTAGTCCCTCTCAGCCATCGTGGCAGATGTGTGTCACCTCCTGCTGCCATTTCTTCACTTTCCCACTTCCTGGAGGTCACTGGTAATTTCACTGGCAAATTCAAAAGGACTTTTTCTAGAAAGACTAAGCTGCTACTCCTAACAACAGTTATAAGTCTGTCTTCAACCATGGCTTCGCAGACAAGGCAATTCTAATCAATCCGGAATTTCAAAACAGCTATTTTATAGTTATGTTTGTAAAGCACAAATTAGTTTTGGAAAGCTATCACAACTCCTTCATCTCTGTCATAGTTCAATTGAATTCCTAAAATCTAAACTCCACACTGGTTTTTTAAAAACTCAGTGATATAAGGAAACCCTGAGTTTGTCAACTCTAAAAAGCCTCATTTTAATAACTAAACCACCAAGCACCATATGTTAGTATTTTTTATAAATAGAATCCTTCGTTATAGCTTACAGGTACAACATAGATTGCTTCATACCCCTTATGACACTTACCTCCTTGAGGTGTTTTGTTACTGGAAACTAAAGCTGGTCCTACTGACAATTTAAATCCAATTGTACCCTGTGAGTTTTGACATTAGATACAAAAGAATTTCTAACAACCCATTCTAATAAAGAGGATCTAAGACTCTGTTTGTCAAAAGTGTACTTAATTATACCTTTCATCCAGCCCCCTACCCTACATTGTCCATTCCCAATCCTTTTCTAGAGGTAGAATTGGTAAGAGGTCTATAAATAGCAGCTGTTTAGAAGACAGTGGAGGTCCCCACTAAGAGACTAGAAGCCCATTAAAAAGTATATAAAGCTGGTCTGAATCCAACTGTCTTTTTTTTTCTTTAAAGTAAAATCTCATACCTCCTTTCTTTCTCCCTTCAAAAAAACAGCCTACTGGCATCCCTTCCCTTCTGACCAGGACACGACAGCTCAGCACGCCTAGAACATGGTGGTGCTGTTAAGACCCGGACAAGAACCAGTACAACACGAACTGCAGAAATCTGAATTATGCTGACGTCTCCAAATTCACCGGCTGCAGAAAGGGTTTTTAGAGCATGTTAGAGGGCAGATAGCCATGTTGTTCTACAAAGACGTGCAGATATGTATCTCACAGGAATAAATATGAAGGGGAGCTGGCTTACAAACTTGGTATTTAAACCATTTTCTGTTTGGCCCACTACTAGTGAACAGGACCCCAAAAGCACTGTCCTGGGTCTTCTATTCTTGCTTCTCTTCCCTTTCTTTGTGGAGAATTTTAATTGGATTTGGTTTCATTTCCCATCCGTGGGTGGAACAATAACCAGGTTAACAACTCTGGACCTGGTATCCCCTACCTACTTTTTCCTGACCTACGCCTGTACTATCTACGAGTGGGACGCAGGTGGACACAACTGGTACTTGAGCAAGACTACACACCTTTCACATTTCACCAGCTCCCACCTGAGTCTTTCCCTTGCCTGGCATCCAATTCTTCCCCTTTTAATTTATCCCTTACTTACACAGGCAACAGTCCCAATCCAGAAACATTATCTAGCCAAAATAACGTCAACAACTTGTTTCCTTCCCCGCAACTTCCTTCTTACCCCATGAAACCACTAGTTTTACTATGTCCTCAAGTCAGTGCCAAATACCACCATCTCCGGATGTCATCTGGAGCATGTCAATGATCTTATTGGAATTCTTCAGGGCTGACTGTTCATGTGAGGCTTCCAACCATGGACTTCTGTCTGGCCTGACAAATCATCTCTTCTTGCACTTTGCTATTTCCACCTAACTGGTTTCATTATTTGCTGTGCCGGGGCCCACATTCTCTTTTCTGATTATTTTCTCCTTGAACCTCTGCTTATAAAATGGAGCTTATGTTGCGATTGATGGGAAAAGGGACTGAATGCTGCACTATCATCTTTATTTTTAAGGCCCAAAGCATCCTGCCAGCTCTCACTCTTCCATTCCTTGATTAGATCACTGCTTCAGGCCAGAGAGGCAGGAAACGTCAGGGGCTGTGGCAGAGAAGGCGCTTCTTGTACAAAGTACACAGCGATTCCCTTTTTGCCTCACTTCATACTGAACAAGTCATTTCCCTTGCTCAGAACCACCACCTCTGAAATATTGCTTAAGAAATTTTCTTCAGTGTAGTTTACCCCGGTATAGTTGTCCCTTGGTAGACGAGGGGGATTGGTTCCAGGACCCCCCAAACCCCTTATCTGTGCATACTCAAGTCCTGCAGACGGCTCTGAGGACCCTGTGTGTATGTAAAGCCGGCCCTCCACAGATGTAGGTTTCAGGTTTTACACCCCAATAATACCCTATTATCCATCTGCATTTTGTTGGAAAAAATTCACATGTAAGTGAATGCAGTTCAAACTCATGTCGTTCAAGGGTCAACTGTAATCCCAACTAATTCTACTCATTCCAATCTGTTAGTTCCACTGTCTTTTCTAAACGTTTCTCCTGTATGTGTTTCCGTCTGCATCCACAATTAGAGTCCCATCACTGCAGCCCACTGCTCTCAGCATCTGGGTGAGGATTCCTGACTGTGTACACAGGAGATGCAAAACAGGGAGCCTTTGCAACAAAATTGGTGCACGCGGCAGGCATGCTATACTTCTATTTATGACTACTACACAGTGGTCTATGCACAGAGGGCATCTGAACTTTAAAATACCTAGCATTTGCAGGCTTATTTTAAAAATCAACTGATAATTACATTATCTACAGCACTGGTAGTCTTAAGGACCAAGAGCATAATTTAAATCATCTTTGCAACTCTTTCAAGTACCTTCCTCCAAGGGTACTCCAAGATTTAATAATGGGGTCTATGTTAATACCATTCAGATGGAAAGTCTTACTTGCTAAATTCTGACCCTCTTTTATGCATTTATTATCGCAGATATATGTGAGCATTCTGAAAGTCGAGACCTTTAAAGTTCATTTCGTGAAGATTAGCAGCAAATGGCAGGTATCAAAAGAAGTGCCCATTAGTGGGAGTCCTGTGCGTGCGGCTCAGAGGGGGCTGCAGGCGGTGTGGCTTCTATACACTAGTCTTCCCTATGACATTATCAAAATCCTCTGGAAGCAGAAACTACATCTCAGACATTCATTTCTCTCATCGAAGTGAGTACCTAATAGGCACTCAAGAAATAACTTAGATTAAATGTAGATTTTTTTAAGAAGACTCATTTATTAAAACAGTGGTTTTTAAACTTTGGTGTATCATGGGTACCTTAACAAATCTGATAGAATGCACATCCTGAGCATCTGTCTACCCAGTTGAAGTCCACGTATCAGGGTGGCTTTTCAACCCAGCTTAACAAACTGCTCCCAAAGCTTACACTTGGAGACGTCTCCCTCCTATATTCATTCTCAGGACCTGGACTCTTCCACCAGGTTTCAAATTGGTCTACCTGCCTCTTCTTCAAATTACTACCAAGGTCCTCTTTCTAACATCCCAATCAAATCCTGTGACTTCACTACTTAGACGCACTAGAACAAACCAAACTCTTTCACAGGCCATGGGTGAGGCCCGTCATGCACCGCCTGCCTTCTTCCTGCACTTCCAGCCTCGCCTGCTCCTGGGGTACCACCCTCTGCACGTGAAAGGCTCATGCCCCCCCCCTACCTCCCATCTGCCCGCCTCCTTTTCACTCTTTAACGTCACAGGATGAGATAGTCCCCTTGCGAGAAGCCTTTCTAGGTTTCCTCAAGCAGTAAAGAACTTCCTCCACCTGCATAGCTCTGTCAAAGCACTGAGGTTACATTTTACTTGTGCTTTCCTGGCTATCTCCTGAGCCACAGGCCTTTTCATTTTTCTGTTCTCAGGCCTGGTATAGCGTAGGTGCACAAGAAATACCTGTTGCTAGAATGATACCGCACAGCAAAACCATCACATAAAACCACAAGAACCCCTGGAGATACAGCTTTAAAGAATCCCCAAAAGGCTAAAATGCATCCATATCCTGCATCTCTTTCCCCTTGCAGAGTGTGGTCTGAGGACTGGAAACGGCAAGGAACTTGGAAAAGCGCATACCTCTTCTAAAGGCTCTCACCTCATCAATTTGTATCTGGAAACAAAGGCTTTGCCACAGTCGGGCTGCTCGCATTTGTGCGGCCGCTCCCTGGAGTGGGAATAATTGTGGACAGTGAGCTTCCCCAGGGTGAGGAACGTCTTGCCGCAAATCTGACAGGAGAACGAGGCCATGGGGTTTGCTTCTCACACTTTCCTTTTCAGATGCACCGATCAAATGCTCTGCCACCTAGGCACGCATGGGAGGCCGGGGCCGGCCACATCAGCAGAGTCACTGCGGCTGAGCTCCAGACCACGGCAGGGGCAGCATCCGTGGGCCTGGCTCTACCACCCAGACATGGACCACGCGGTCACTATTAGCTTTGCTTCCTGCTTTCCCACACCCTGGTTTGTGCGCAGTCTCAAGCTGGGGGGAGAAAGTCTGAGGCACGGACAAGATTCACGGGCAGCAGAAAGGTACTTTGCGGCACTGGAGCTGGGGCGTGGTGGCTGCGATCACCGGATTGTCTGTGGAGAGAAGAGGAACAGTTTTCCTGCATTAGCCATTTGAGAAAACAATGCTTTTTCTCCCCTACCACTTCAGAATCAACTCCCTAGAATCGACGTGTCCCTTTAAATAGATTTAAAAGAACATAATTCTCCACCCAACCCATGTGCTTCAAGGTCCTTCTGCGTATAAACCCACCCATCGGCGCTTCTCCCGAGTGTCAGGGTTCCGCCAGCCGACAAGGCGCTCTGTCCTTTGTGAGAAGGACAGCTCTTTCCACAGATTCAGGATTATCTACTCCAAACCATGATTTCAGGTCAGTGTGAGGCTGTTAACCACTTAAAGCAAAAAAAAAGCAAAAACCCTGTGTTCGAGTGTTTCACTGGGACATAAACAAAAATCAGCCCTGCTTATTCAAACCACTGGCTTTTCCTCACCACTCTTTGTCAGTATAACATAAGTTGTTTATGACACCTGTTTAAACTTCCAGAGGATGACAAGAAATTATTTGTATACATCTCAGTGAATTTGTTTGTAAGATTACTATGCAGAAGGACTGACATAAACAAAAGGGGAGTAAAGCTAGTCTAGTCGCACCGAGGTGGTGAGAGGGAAAATACTCCCATGGAACAAAACCCAGGGCTCAGGTGAAAGCTCTGGCCACATTCAGGTCTGTAGGCACCAGCCTCCAGTGACCTGTGCCACTGATCTCTTCCCCTTTTGTGTATGGAGACATGCTCTCATGCCCCAGCCCCACCCTGGACGGCCCATCCAAACACCTGTCAGTAGCTCACTTGCAGCAGGTGAGCCCATGGCCTCAGCCAACTCAATCTGTCTGAAACTCAAATCATTATCACTAGCAGAGTCACCCAAAACCAGGCGGTTCTTTTTCTATCAATGGAGCAACATTTGATGCAGCAGCAGCATGAACAGCAGGCAAAAACTACGGATCACTAGAACTCTGTGCTAATATACACAGAATAATTCTCCTGGGGTGGATGCTAACCTTTCAAGTGCCAACACTTAAAAATAATTAGAGCACTACGTGGTTACATGAAATACACTTGAGTCGCTTTTGTACACAGGCCAGCCTTTTCTGAACTTTGTCCAGTGAGCAGGGCACTCATGGTACACTGCCCAATCCTGGCAAGTCTTGAAAGCTGTTCCCTGCACTCACTCATTTATCTCCAAGTCTCTAGAGTTGCTCTTCATTGTTAAAAGTTAATTTTTAGTTACCCTTTCAGTTACTTTCGGATCAGAAAGTTGAAGTTTAGCTGGATTAAACTTTATTGTAATAATAGTTCGAGCATCTTTAGACATACCAGTACACAGCACATGTATACAGACAAACACACATTCCTTTTCTAACTGGCAAGAATTGCAGGAAACTTGCAGAGTGCCTCATCTCCTGTCGCAGAGGTTTTCAGTGTCTGGTCAGAGTTCACAGCACTGGCCGAATACCCCTCACCGTCCTGCCCCACCCTCTTGGAGCCTTTAGAGCTGACTTAAGTGCTTTGGCCTGAAGGATCAGCACCGATCCAAAGCAGGGGACACACAGCTGTCCTTAGCCAGCACACCCTGGCACCAAACCTTCTTTCTGTTGGTTCTGATCCTAGCAGCAAGCACCACCTCATTCCTCTGCAACCAAGTGTGACTTTAACGGGGCGGCTCCTGGCTCTGCTCATCCCCTCTACCCCACCCCCTGGTTACCTTCCAGTCTTCCAGCTCATGCCTAAGGCCCTTCCTGACACACCCCCAACAACCCTGGCCACAGACAAAATAATTCCTTCTAGGAATTCTCTCCCGCCTGCTGAGCTTGTGCTGCCAGGCCTCATGACCTGTCCCACTTCTCATCCAGCCTAAGTCTGGCAGGAACACCGGCCCAGCTATGAAACGCACTCATTCGCTTGCCGTTGTTCTGTGTTCTTTCCAACTCTTGCTTTATGAGATGAGCAGTGTGTTCAGTAGAACTTTTTGTGAGGATCATGTTATATATATATGATGGCTACTGAACACTCAAAATGTGCCCCTGAGAAACTGAAGCTTTTATTTTTTTAACTTTAATATACATTTGAAATAGCCACATCTAGCTAGTGGCCACTGTGTTGGACAGCACAGGTAGATTCTCGGTTTCCCTGTCAAAAGAGATGAAGGCAAGGCTGTGCTTTCCTTGGACACAAATGTGCTGCTGATTCATCCTCAGGTGTTTTCCCTGCAGCTTGGGAGGAATGTACATAGGTCCGGTCCCTCATTCTGTGAACACAGTGGGAAGATTCCACAGTTCGAATTCTAGCTTACCCACATTAACTACGTCCTGAGCTTCAGTTTCCCTATCCGTGATGTTTGCCTGATGTACATAAACAGGCTGCTGAGGACAACCAACGGAAACAAAATAGATCTGAAAGCACGTTGTAATCTAAAACACCACTGGAATGTACGACAATTATGGAACACCGGGGTAAAAGTAGAACCATGTCTCAATGGACGGAGAATGATTTCTAACCATTTAGATATGGATAGAATGGGGAGCAGATACACATTTCTCTCTCCCCCTATATAAATACTATACTTCATTAATTATTCATACCACGGACAACACACGTGCAGAAAGGACATAAGAGGCAGCAGGTAAGAAGCCTGTGTTCTTGGTTTCTCAGCAGTTATTAACCTTGACTGATTGCTTATCAGCACATACTTATTGAAAAATAAGACTTATTCAATTAAGAAAAAAATTGCCCTTTGGTACTGATAAAGTTTTCCAGATCCACTTTCCAGCCATTTCCTCTAGATCCAAAAGTCCAGCACCCACAGACACCATCCATATGTACATTTCCCTGGGACCTTCAAGATGGGGGGGTAATCAGAGAGTTTCAGACACGGCATGTTTTATTTAAGAGTGAGGCACATTTTCTCCAAGTTCCCAGAACTTTCCCTCAAAGACCAAAAAATAATGTTAAGTCTCTCAAACTTATTTCATGAATGTCTATTCCCAAGACTTTTAGATCTGTGTGTTAAATACAGTGAAGTGAAAAATAAGTCCTCAAATGTTGAGCTGAATTATTATAGGATAGTGAACCATTCTTTAAGTTCTTCAGGAAGTCTTTAATGATGAACTCAACTTCAGCCAACAGTTATTTCAGTCACCATAAATGTGTTACTGAAATATAGACCTTAGAATACAAATATTTGCACTGCTTTTATGACACAACCATAAATGTCTATAAAAATAAAATTGTCTTTTAAAATTTGTGGCTGAGGGTCAAAGCTTAGCTATTTAAAAAAAAAAAACCAACTGTGTGGATACATACAATCTCTCGTCACCATGCACTTGATTGACACTGGCTATATACTGATGATTCCGATCTTTGTTTGAAACCTGATGTGCTTTCTGGTCACATCCTTAAAGCAGACTCACAATTACTTTCTATTACTCGGCAAACCACCAGGAGCTCTCATGGAGACCTGACAAAGTGCTGGTCCTGCCGGGCGCGGTGGCTCACGCCTGTAATCCTAGCACTCTGGGAGGCCGAGGCGGGCGGATTGCTCGAGGTCAGGAGTTCGAAACCAGCCTGAGCAAGCGTGAGACTCCATCTCTACTATAAAATAGAAAGAAATTAATTGACCTACTAATACATATAGAAAAAAAAATTAGCTGGGCATGGTGGTGCATGCCTGTAGTCCCAGCTACTCAGGAGGCTGAGGCAGAAGGATTGCTTGAGCCCGGGAGTTTGAGGTTGCTGTGAGCTAGACTGATGCCACGGCACTCACTCTAGCCTGGGCAACAAAGTGAGACTCTGTCTCAAAAAAAAAAAAAAAAAGTGCTAGTCCTGAGGAGAGTCAGGCTACTCTATGACTAGACATACAGACTACATGTGAGTCCTACACACGGTACTATTTCAACACCTGTCACCCTGGAAAGATAGTAAGTCCTACCCCAAAACATCTCAGGACATAATTTTCAGTCCCCTTGATTCTAAAAATACTGAGTGAGTGATACAGATCTGCCAGTATGCCAAAGAAGGCTTATGCCATCTGCTTCATTCTGCTCATGCTGATTATTTTGGGGACGAGAGAGGATAAGACTGGAAGAAGAACATATATATATGGCAACAGCCAGGAAAGGCTGGGGACTGGGAGTACAGGATGGTGGCAGCGGGAGGTCAAAACTCGAGTGTAGTTCCAGGACTTCCCCGAAGCTGCATAACACAACTATAACTGTTTTACAACATTCTCAAAATAAACTATGACGTTGGGCTTCTACTTCCATTGTTCCCAGTGACACAATGCAAGGCCCATTTCTGAGAGGAAACTGAATTTCCACATTTGGTCTTCCAACATGGATGGCTTTTCCAATGTCAGTTCTTTGAAGGACATTGGCAGTGAGTTCTACCATCAAACTAAACTACTCAGAAACGACAACAGGAGAAAGATGATACCCAGAACCTCCAGGTAGTTATCACTGCTTACTTTTTATTTTGTGCACGTGTTACAAAGTTTGCTAGCTATTGTGTTCAAGTAACAGCTGGGTCTCATTTTAGGTCTTCAAGAAAGGGTGCTCATGGCGCTGCACTAATTTGGTTGACGATCACAGCAGTGAGGCCTTGACTGTCAGGAGGCCTGTGGC
Source organism: Mirza zaza (assembly GCA_008750895.1). Lineage (NCBI taxonomy): Eukaryota > Metazoa > Chordata > Mammalia > Primates > Cheirogaleidae > Mirza > Mirza zaza. The sequence goes on from VSMD01042562.1 coordinate 243,604, forward strand.
TGGGTTATCAACCTTGCCTTAGAGCAAGGCCAGAGTGGGGCCCGTGGCAGGGCTTTGGGGCCCTGTGAATTCTCTGAAGTTTTGTGCAAAATTAGAGAGCATGTGTACTGGACTTTTCATGGTGAGAAGGACCATAGCTGTCTTCAGATTTTCTAAAGAGTCCCAGATTCACACAAGTTAAAGAACCTTGACTGAGCGAGAAATAAGAGATAATCCTTCTTGGTGCTGTCAATTCAGTATGACTCTTTACAAAGCCATTGGTATTTCCTCATACGTGGGCCATATATTTTATGCCAGTGTGTTATCAGGAAAAAGTAGGGAAAAAAAGAGTTTTGTAATAATGATTTTCTAAAATCCAAGCAGACAACAACTTGGACAAATTACATTTCCAGTGTGGGTCTAGATGATGATTTAACAGGCACTGTCATAGAAGACAGGCCCACGACTAAAGGGCAGGCTGCCCTCAAAATCACAGGAGTTCATTTCTCAGCATCTTTAGTACTAAGATATGGTCATTAAAACCCACTGACACCTGAGCTGGCACGCCACTGGGAAGAAGGCACTTGCCTAGGACGAACTCCTCACTAGACGCACGGAACCTGTCACCCTGCAATGTCTGCAGGCCCCTCCCCCACAGTGGGCCCACAGCAACCGTGGCCAAAGATCAATCCACTTGCTATTTCCTTAACCTGCCACTTTTTCTCATAATTCTGTTCCCCCTTCTTGGAATGTCCTGTGACCCCCCTGCCCCACGTGGCAAACTCCCACTTTTCTCTGTCACTCATAGGCAGAGTAATGCATTTCTCTTCCACATAGTGAAGCATTGACTCAATAGTCTCACAGATATGTCCACCTTAACATGCTTGAAAAGATTTCACCCTGGCTTCTGCCACCCCACAGCCTGCTCAACAATCAGGTTTGCTACCAATAGAATCGTTGAAACTGTCACCTTGAGACTTAATTTTGCTAACCCAGGGAATAAGCTCTTATTTTCTTAGAAATGAGACCTAAAACAAACAAGAAAGCCAAAGTGAATCGTTAATCTGATATTCAGAGAGAAAACTGAGAAAGCTCAGCTGATTATACCACAAGCTTTAGAACATCTAATCCGTACACAAGCCATAACATTTGAAAAAGGACAGGGTGCTCTGTTTACAAAGAGCGTGAGTAATATCTAGTTAAAAATGGCAGATTGAATAAAAAACACTGCAAGTCTCTCCAGAAACTGCTGAAATAGTATTAGTGGGATTTTTCAAAAATGCAGCCTAAGATAACAGGAAAGGAGAAAACAGCAACACATTTTGGGAGCTGGAAAGCAGGTAAAAAGGCAGTGACTTAGCGATCATCCTAAGCAAGCTGAATTCTAAGCCAGTAATAGGAAGCAATGACTCATCCTGACTGACCCTGCAGAACCCACCAAAAGCCTCAGAAATTTGGTGCAGTAGGTACCTCTGGAAGTGAGGATGGAAGTGGGCATAAGAACAGAGTGGGGCAAAGTCTGTTAGCGAAGCACTCAGCCCTTCTGACCTGTCTGGCCTCTGCAGCGGGGCAACTGCCCTTCCCTCCCCTACCCTCCTATATGTGCTCTGTCCAGAGAGGGCAGGGGACTATACTGAAACAGGGTGACTGTCCCCTCTCAGGGCAAGAGGATGGAGGAGACTTCTCTGGGGAAACTGACTAGCTCAAGACAATAGAGCTGGCAAGGACAAATGGGGGCTCCTCAGGGACTCCCCCACATTTCCCTACACGGAAGCCCTGGCTGACAAGCTAAGTATGCAAAGCTCCCATCAGCCTTTCAATGGCTCTACTCCTAAAGCAGCAGGCAGCCAAACATCACCAGAAATCAGAGGAAAGTATCCAAGAGGAAGAAGTGACATAAAACTAATACAAAAAAGCAGCTGGGGTGGGGGAGATACTATATAAAGAAGAAAACTTCAAAAATAACTATACTTAATAACCTGGGGTGGGAGAAAGATATTCCTGAAAGAACAGGATATTATTTTTTTGTTTTTTTTTTTAAGAGAGCAACAAGAGGCAAGGGTATGACCCAGGGGCTGGGCCAGGCATCTCAGCCAGACTTGCCAGGGAAGCACCCAAGAACCTGCAGTTTTAACAAGCTCCTCTGATGACTCTTAGGCCCCTTCTTATTTGACAGTGGGGTTTATTTAGAGGGTGCTTGCTATTTTCACATGTTAGCTAGCTCTAAGGCTCACTACTGATTAACAGAATGAGGCAACCTTTTATAACTCAGCTAACATCACCCAGATATTAATTTTACTAATTAACAGTAAAAATCATTCATAGATTAAATGGTTACAACACGTATAGTTAGACCAAGAAACAGGAAAGAGGAGGGGATGATTTTTTAAGTCAATAAAACAGTTTACTATCTTTATCATATGGCAAAGTTACTTATTACCACCACTGCCATTAAACATTTCATTATTGTATTAGAAATCATGGTCCATGCAACAGAGCAACAAACAGAAATAAAAGATAAAAACTGGAATGGAATAAATCTTTCATTATTTTCAGATGAATGTCTACATAGAAAACCCTAAAAAATCCACACACAGAAGACTACAAAGTTTTGGTGAGGCATTTGGCTATAAAAATCAAACTACAAGCCGGGCACGGTGGCTCACACCTGTAATCCTAGTTCTCTGGGAGGCTGAGGTGGCCGGATCCTTTGAGCTCAGGAGTTCGAGACCAGCCTGAGCAAGAGCGAGACCCCATCTCTACTATAAATAGAAAGAAATTAATTGGCCAACTAATATATATAGAAAAAAAAATTAGCCAGGCATGGTGGCACATGCCTGTAGTCCCAGCTACTTGGGAGGCTGAGGCAGCAGGATTGCTTGAGCCCAGGAGTTTGAGGTTGCTGTGAGCTAGGCTGACGCCACGGCACTCACTCTAGCCCGGGCAATAAAGTGAGACTCTGTCTCAAAAAAAAAAAAAATCAAACTACAAAATCAGCTGCATCACTAAATACTACCAAACAGAAATATAATTTAAGATACCATACATATTAGGCAAAACACACAGATATCTGAGCAATGTCCAGTGAAAGGGAAAGAGGCAACACACAAGATGGGAGTCCTGGGCAGGAGGTATGTATTCAAAGATGCTCCTTCTTAAGAATTAACAGATATAATACAATTAAATTGCCCTAGTATGACTTATGCATGAAAAAAAGGTAAATAAAAGTGAAGATAATTTATTAAAACTCAAGGTGGTCATTTTCTAGGGAATGATCATCTCTTGCTTGGGAGATCAAGAAAGGTTTCGTAGGGAAGACAAAGTTGTAGCAGCACCTGCAAGTTTGCCGGGTGTTCCGGGGGATGAGGATCTGTTTCAGGCCAGGGCAATGAATCCACATGGGGCAGCTAGAAGATGAGTGGTTCAGTAGGACTAACTCTGGGTGCAGATATGGGCACAGTGGAAAACAGGCTGGAGAGAGAGGCAGAGACCAAATCATGAAGGGTCTATTCTACTAGCGGGAGGTGGCTTTGTTGTAAATTGTTTAGCAGACTGACTGACTACCCTACTTAGTCAAGGCTAGCCATGAACTCTGAGGTTATGTGCAGGTAGAGTGAGGGGGCTGGGAGAGAGAGGCAGAGGTAGAGGTGAGTAGAGATGCCACTAAAACACTGTCTCAGTGGGAATGGGGAAGGACCACCCGGGCCCTGACAACAGGAGCCAGGCCACAGGAATCCATTGTAAGCAGCAGGCTTGTCCTCAGAGTCTGCTCTTGGATGGTAACTCGGCAGGGAAGTGTGAGGCGCACAGGAGGCAGCGGGGCTGGGGGCAGTGAGAACATTTAGGCTTCTGGCAGACCTCAGAAGAGCCAACACTGGCCTAACAAAAGGAGACAGGGCAGCTTTCAGTGACACTCTGTGGGCAGACTAATTGGATTAGGACTTAGGTTTAGAGGAAAGAGGTAATGGTGGTGGTGGAGAGAGAAAGGAAGGATGAATTGCAGATGAAAAATCAGCAAAAAAAAAAAAAATAGATCAGTTTTAGACATTTTGAGTTTAATGGTACCTGATGGGCAATCAGGTTTCTAAAGAACAGGGAGTGACACCCTTTGGTTTCTGGGAATCAGATGCCGTTCCGAACCTGCCTTAAGGTGACTTTATAAATTACTCTGAGCTCTCCATGAGTGGCCTCAGATCCTGTCAGTGAGCTCCAGAGATCACCTTGATCACCAGTGTTTTTCCTCTCTGGAGTGGTTTGGTGAAGTGGGTCAGCCCTGAGGGGAAGGAGGGATTTGTTTTCTTTAGGGCAGGCTGAAGCTAGATGGATCCTCCCTTAGGACATCCTCTCTACCCTGCGGTGTGAGGGGCGGCAGGCTTGCGTGAACATGCAACTCTCAGGCTCCAAAGGCGAAAGCAGCCTTCTGCCTCTGAATTCCCCCAGTTCCTCTCGGGCATAGTGACAGGCTTATGGTGATAAAAATAAGCAAAACAAGAAGTCTGGATTGAAAAACTTGGTAAGATGTTCCTACATAACTTCTAGATGGTGATAATGCAAACAGGACCCTAACAACCAAAAAAAACCCCTTTGGTTGCCTAATCCACTTGAAAAAAGAGGGCTTTTCCCAGATGAGAGTCTTTCTTTGCTATAACTTGTTTAGCAGACCAAGGATATCATCTAACCTACACAGGCAAGGCCAGCCCCTGACTCTGTCTGCGTGGAGGTGGAGGGTCTGGGAGAGAAGAGGCGGCGGCAGGTGGAAAGTAACGACACACAGTGGCACCTGGAATGGGAGCAGCCCTGCGAGGCAATGGGAAATGCATCCGTCCATGCAGCCTCAAAGAGCCATGGAAGATGGAGAAAAGCCAACCTTCCAAGGACAAAGGACGGATCTGATGACCAGGGAAGCTGGGACCCATCACCACAGAAGAGCCTCATCTCTCTCACATCTGTCACCACTCACCGCTACCCTTCCTCATCTGCAGAGTGGAAGCAAGAGGCTGGCACAGCAAGGACTCTCCTGACGGGCCAGAGGTACTTCTACTGGGCAGGTCATTTGGCATGGAACCCATCAAGGAGAGAAAGGAGGGAAGAAAAATGGCTCTTCAGAGTCTTGAATCTTTGACCTGCCTCCTATCCCTGCCATACACACCATATTTGTATTTGTGTTTTCAGAGATAGGGTATCACTCTGTCGGCCAGGCTTGAGTGCAGTGATACAACCGTAGCTCACAGCAACCTCAAACTCCTGGGCTCAAGCAACCCTCTCATCTCAGCTTCCCGAGTAGCTGGGACTATAGGCCCATCCCAGCATGCCTCACTAAATTTTAAATTTTTTTTATAGAGAAGGGGTCTTGCTGTGTTGCCCAGGGTGGTCTTAAACTCCTGGCCTCAAGCAACCCTCCCACTGCAGCCTCCCAAAGTGTTGGGATTACAGGTGTGAGCCACTGCGCCCGGCCTTGTTTTCAAATAGAAACAGAAGAGTGTAAGTAAGCAAAATCAGTATGTACAGCCAGAGAGGCAGGTGTTAACCCCAAGACTGTTTCTCAAGCTGAGATGGGATCGACACTGTTTTAAGATGACTATTTATTAATGAAGATTCTCAGTAGCCTGGTTGGGGTGAGGGGTGGGAGAGCAAGCCCCAAAATCCAGACAAGAGCTTTCTGTATTAGGAAGAGATTTTCTAATTGTTTAAGCCCGGGATGGGGACTGTTCTTTTGTGACAGCTGAAAATATATCCCCCTCCTCCCTCCCTAGAAGCCCTTGAGGACTTGCCTTTATAGACCCTTTTAGGGTCTGCTTGTATAGCTGACTGCGGCCATGTCTTTCCCTGGGACTCAAGTGTGGGACATGAAGGGACCAGAACTCTAATTAGCGGCAGGGCCTATTATTGTCCCAATACGCTGACCACTCTAGAGGGATAAAAGCCTGTCTCCTTCTCAGGAAGTGTGTGAGGATAGAGGCTCACTCTGAGAAGAGGAATAAGAAAACCATACTAGTCATGCTGACCACAGGAAATCAATCAAAAGTCACCTGACAGAACTGTGAAGGCTTTGAGATCTAGAAAGGCTGCCCAAGACTTGGGTGGACTATATGATCCTCAGACGATATCGCTAAATAGAATTGGGACTAGAAGTACAGGTAACAGTACGACGGCAGGGTATCTCAGTGGTGGAATTACAGATGATGTCATTTTTGGTTTTCCTCTTTGAGTATCTGCGCTCAAGTGACTGCCTGGGCTAAGTCTGTGAGAGCAGCAGGTGGATAAAAGGGAGAGGCGAACTGCAGGCGGCGGCAAGGACGCGGGAAAGCACAGTCATGAAGCCGCACAGGGGCCGTGGGACACGCAGTGCAGCTGGCCGGGTGTGGAAGGCGAGGAGCAGGAGAGGGGGCCAGGCCAGAACAGAAGAACCTGGGATCATCCCAGAGGGAACTGGGAGTCCATGAAAGCGAGGATGTCTCATCAACAGATCACTTTACGGAGAGGAAAACAGTGACAAGTCATCACTCCCTCCCCCCACCCCACCCCCACGGAAGGAAGAGCAAATATAAAGGTCTTGTTCTGAAATGCCAACTGGCTCTTTTTTACACAAGATGAGCCCAAGACCAAATCTGATTACCCTGGACACAAATGTGACAGGCAGTTTTAAGATGACAGCGTAAGAGGGGAGGAGAGGATGGGTAAATTCACACCTAATGGGTACAGTGCACACTAACTGGGGGATGGGCACACTTATAACTTGGACTAATACGGTATAAAAGCAATTCATGGAACCCAAATGTTTGTACCCCCGTAACAGACTGAAATAAGAAAGAAAAATAAAAAAACAGAATGACAATGTATACTATTTTTTTTACCCTTTTTCAATGGAGGCTAGATCCAGAACTCTTCTTCCTTCATGGCTGCCCACCCCCCCCCCCCCCCCCCCCCCCCCCCCCCGGCCATGGGCTTTATTTTATCAAACAAAATTATTGCACCAAGCAGTAATTTTTGCCTTTCCAGGTCATGTCCGATAAGTTCAAAGTATGCAAAGCAAATTGTTCATCCAGGAATCCTTAATTTGGGATATAAAAATATTTATCACTGCTCCTTTAAGATTATCCTGGTTTTTATTTTTTTCTTTTTAGACTGATAAACACTTCATAGGCTTTCCCTTTCCAAAGAAAAAAAGGCGCTAAAGAGACCAGGCAAATTTTCCAAGCTACTACTGCTGGCTTCTCTGAAAGGGGAAAGGAATGTTAAGGAAATAGTGTAGGAAGCTTAAAAACAGTGGAACACTAGCAAGCTGGGCCTCTTCTCCTTTTCACCTTAAGTCTTTTTTCTCTCCCATTCACAGCTTTAGGTCCTTTGTTTGTTTAACAAACCATTGCAATCATACCCGGCTCAGTGGGGGAGGAATGTGAACTCTCTAAGTAGCTGTTCTTGCAATCCACATGTGTGGTCCATCCTCCGGCCCAGCCAACCCAGCCCAGAACTTCCATGTGCTGCTCCTCACTCCTGCGACCCTGGGGGCCGGGCACCTTGCTCACAATGAGCCCAATCTGTAGTGCTGCGTGCTTGCTGCTCCTTCCCAGTAGCCTAGAGCGATGTCTGCAGTTGCTCTTCCTTCCCTGCTTGCCTAGTGATAACACTGTCCCCTCCTACTGGGGCCTGTCCCCCTCAGCTCCTGAGACAGATACTGGCCTGGTGTGTCAGCCACCCCCATCTGTCTTCGGCCCATGAACTCACCACTGAACACTGGGCAGACACACTCCAGGATCTTCCTGGTTATCACATCCAGTCTTCAAATGTCAAGCGCACCATAATCAGAAGATACAAGGCAAGGTGCCCTCCTCCACCTCCCCAACCTAATTAGAACTGCTAGTGCCTTTCTCAGGTCCTAGCAGATAGGCTGGCCCTGTGGGGATGAATTTCAGTTTCTTGGTCAATAAATCAAAATAATATTTAGCAATAATGTATTTCAACAGGAACCAATATTTCATAAATTATATTTCAGTTGTGCTCATGAAGCCCTCTCGTGCTATTTTGTCTAATAATTCCCAACTCACAGTCCTATGAGATAGGTAGAAAGGCATCACTGTCTCCATTTGACAAATAAGGAAATTGAGGCCCAGGGGATTTAAGCTGATTACCCATAAGCACGGACTAACAAGATATTGCAAGGAACATACTACCGTACTGAGCAAGGCGCCTAGCACATAGCAAGTGCCCAAAAAGCATTAGCTTCCATTAATCTCGTTTCTAGTGACAATGATGAACAGAGGCTACACCCAGGTGTTCTGTGCGTACCTGTGTGCTCGCTGCACTTACACCCTGCCATCCCTTCTAGCCAAGCTGTGTTAGCAATGAACTTCACCAACAGCTTTGACCAAAAAAGCTTTCTTTTCTTCCAAATCAAACTTCAGAATATGTGGCTAGATTGTCTGGTGGAGGTGGTATATGACCAGCATCCTCCTCAAGTTCATCAAGCAATATCTTCCCCAGAGGGAGGAAAACTTTTCATGCCTCTTCTTATATACCCACTTAGGAGTGTAGCCAGGGGCAGGTTTCATGTTTCTGAACTGGCAGGGGTGTCGGCAGAAAAACCTCACAGATCTACAGGCATGACTGGGCCATGGATAGGGGACAGAAGAGGCTATGAAATGTTGCTAACTGTATTATCGGGTTCCTGAAACATGGAGCATACAGACGCTTTAGAAAAGAAATGGCTAAAAGAATTCTGTTCTAAGGCATTTTGCAGTTTGAAAGGGAAACATTTTTTTTTTCCCCACTACAACCTTTTTGAAGTACCTGGAACCTCCAGCACATCCTTGCCTAAGTTTACTGTGTTTCCAAGCAATCATTAACAAACATGCCCAACTAGAAATAATTTTGAAACTTGCGCAGCTACTGGATGACAGGAAACATCAGTGGCAAGGCAGGTATAAAGTCCTCCCAGAGGCGTGTCTGAAGATTCAAACTTGTAAGAAGAGACCTTGGACATCTTCCGTGAATGAAGCTAGAAAGACATACCCCCCCTTATTCTATAACCTGAGCTTCACTTCAAGAGCACACCCACACAACTGATGGTGTGCAGAGATTTTCTAGTGTTTTTTACATGCATTTTAAGTAGATTCAGTATTTTAGATGATCTTTAAATACTTATTATCCTTTGTCCTACTTGAAACTGGATTAGAAAAACTCTCAAGCTTTCCCCTGCTTTCTGCAAGTGGAATAAAAGAAGACATGAAATTGCTTACATAAAATATTCAAAGCAGCACTCAGAGGAAATTGGTATTTTTTTAAACCAATAGTATTAAAATACCATAAAACAGGTATGCAAATCTATGCAATAACAGAACCTGAAACAAATTACGAACTGGAAGAAAGTCAGCAATGCAATAACCAGTTGGCACTCATTTTCAACAAAACTTCATATAAACATACAGATTTATCAAATTTGCAGGGCAAAAAGGATGATGTCTCCAAATTGAACATTCAGTTAAATGCTTACCAAACCTACATTAGAATTAGTATGGAAACCTTTTAAAAATATAGATTCCTAGGCCATGGGGCAAACTACAGCAAACTGAAACAGAATCACTGGAGCCCAGAAAATTTATGTTTTTAACAAGTCCTCAGAAGCAAGTCTATAGCCAGCTTTGTACCACCAAACCCTGATGAACAATTTGGAAACCAGTATCTCTGATCACCAATTAGTTATAAAAGTTGGCTTCTTCCAACTAAGACTATTCCACAACCTATCAATCCTCTTATGGGGGAAGATTTTCAGGATTTTCTTAACCAATACAAAGGTAAATCTATTAGGAAACAAAGCCAATTATATCTCACCTAAGTTCACTTGGTTGCCTGTTTTCTTCCTCTCTTAATTTGATTCAAAAGGCTATGTCCATTTATTTTGTATGGGAACATCCTTTTAAGTTAAAAATGGGAAAATTAAGGCTATTTTTAGACAATTAATGTTAAAAATTACCCCTCACAATTCAGGAAAAAACTGGCAGTGAGCAGCAGGTCATTTGAATCGTTCAGAGACTTTGTGTTCCATGTTTTCCTTGTTTTGCATGTATAAACACTTCACAAATCATCCTCACGGTCCATCCCTTTTCTCAAAATGCTCAACATTTATTCTGCTGGTTTAATTGGGTGGTCTCCAAAGGCTCATCTTAATTTTTTTTAGCACATTAAAGCAAAATAGAAATTTCTTCTGGATGATTCCGCCTTTGCGCCTACCCATCTCACAAACGGACAATACCAATTTATGTATTCAGAGAGGCGGGGGCTCTCTTCTGCTTCACAGGAAAGGGAGGGCATAATGCGAGGTACACAAACCAGGCAATGGAGGAGCTTAGCTTCATTGTCAAAATATTCAAATTATCACCAAAAGAAAACGATTTCTTTCTGAATTCAACAATACTCCTTGGCCTCGGAGGGCTCACACAGGAGCTTATTCTTAAGCTGTTCAATGTAAGCAGTGCTACTGAAAGAGGAGAACCCTGGCAGGGAGAGATCAAGTCCCTGGGCCCTTCCCACCTGCCATGTAGGCAGTAGTACGATGCTGAAATAGTTAACAATGCACCAGGGACCCACGGCAGGCCTGCCTAGCGGAGAAGCAAGTGCAGCATATGATGATTTAATAAAGCAGAAGAGAAACAGGAAAAATAACACATCTCAGTTTGACAGGATGCTACTTGGAGATTGCTTCTCAGGTCAGAATTTAGATTTCAAAAGCAGAGAGAAAAGGTTTTTGTGCATCAATTTCTTTTTTTTAAGTAAGTGGTAAAAAATGACCTTATAAAATTAAGCAATTCTAAAGATAAAAGTTTCTGAGTCCCAGAGTAGCAAGAAAAAAAAATCACATTTTTCTAGGAAAGGAGAGTGGCACATGGTAAACAGATTAGTGAAGTGTTTTAAATGAAGGGGAAAATATTTTTGGGGGAAACGATTTGTTTATCCACTGACGACAAAAACTAAGCCTTCGTGAATCCAGAGCGTATGATTTCCAGAATGCATTTTTGCTGTCACAATATGTTTTTCTAGGCATTTGCTTCTGAGAACAGCATTTAAAAACATGTCTTATTCTCAGTTAATGAACTGGTTTAGCCGCCCGCTGGGCATTCACTGAAACCCAAATTGAACAAAGGGATTTCCTTCCAGTTTCAGCTCATTCACTTCTAGCTACTCCTGGTTTTACTTAAGCAAATTCTTCAGACTGACTTTTTTGTTTCTAATAATCTGAGTGGGAAAGAATTGGGCAACCCCCAAACACTGGGCAGGCTGCCCTGGTTTTCAGTGAAATAATCCTCCAGATTGAAGATGTGCAAGGCTTGTTTTTGAAAAGCCCCTCCAATGTGTTTTTTTTTTTTTCTTTTCTAAAGGCTGCAATTCCAGATGGAAAGGAGTGTACCCGATTGGGTAGATTATAGACAACTAAATCTTATCTCAGGGAGATGGATCATGAGATTATATCTTTCAGGTAGAGAACCTAACTGCGGATATTCAGATTCAACCTCCAGACAATAATGTCATCTGAAAGATGACACAGAGGGGCATGTTGCCAAAGGGTCACTCGAAATTGGAGCAGCCTGTGGGCCTGGCCCCTGGTCTTCCACCTTTCCACATTGAACATTATCTTCCTGGGGAGCCTTATGCACAACCCAGGGTTTTAGCTACTCCTGAGGTCAGAGGCCTCTGGAATCTGGATCTTCAATCCTGAGCTTTCTGTCAAATTCTGGGCAAGTACATCTAACTACTTCCCACACCTCTCAGCGTGGATACCTGGCAGTGCCCCTCAAGGTCACCCCTCCTAAAGCAAGACACTCTAAGCTCTACACTTGCTCCCCCTCCAGTATTACCTGCAGTAGCTAATGACACCACTTTGCAAGAGCAAAAAAAACGCTTCACAGCTGATAACCATCATCTTAAGTACTTTACTTAACACCCTCAGCAACCACAGGAGTAGACAGCCATTAACCCTATTTTACTCATGTGGAGACAAAGGCTTAAAAGCTCCAAGCCCAGAGTCCTACAACCAGCAAGCAAGTGGCCGAGTGGGAATGCAGTGTGTGATTCCAAAGTCAATCTCTTCCCATGTCACTTCCTAGCCTCTCCAAAGTCAGAAGCTCTGCAGTCTAGATTTTTCCACTGATGAAGCTTTACACATTCTACGAGCTTATTGTCTCTCAAATTTGTTTCCTTCTCTTAATTCCCATAGCTACCCATTGTTTGGGTGAAGTTTGCCTTTTTTATGACCTCTGAATCAGCATGGCAGGTCAACTCAGGAATTATACTGTTTATCTTCTCAGCAATTTTCCTTCCTAGCTCACTTAAAACAGGTGGCAGACTTCGTAACTCCTGGTATTTTTGTCCAGCTGAAGACAGAAGTCTGTCTTTGTTAACAACATCTAAACCCAATGAGGAAATTCTGCTGGACTTCTGGGAGGGGAGGAGGGAAGAGGGATGAGGGGGAGGAGAGGAGGGGAGGAGGGGAGGAGTGGGGAGAGGAGGGAAGATAAGAAGGTGCCCAAAAGACACTCTCCCTTCTATCCCCACCCCACATCCCAACCCTGGGCCTGGAAAGAAAAGGAGATCTGTCAGCTCCCAGCATGGGGGGCCATGCACTGCTCTGTTCTTCAAGGCAGTCGGTAGAACCCCAAGGCCAGCTGCATGAGGGACACTTTGGGAGGCCGGACCTTAGGCAAGAGGTTTCCAGCTTCCACTGGTGGCCCTGAGGCAGACACAGCTGCAAGGCTTTGAGACAGCTATCATGATATACCAAGGTCAAGGCTGGGTCCTCACCTTGCAGGTGCCATGGAAACCTCTGGGTTCTAGGACACACTCCACGTGTCTTAGACACATGGGGGAGGGGAGGCACCTAAAAATGTCTGACATGAAATTTCCCTCTAGGATGGCAGAATAGGGGGTGGAGTCTGATTTAAGATGCTCATGGGGAATTAAAAAAGCAATACTTTTGCAGGCTTGATGTTGTGAAGCGAGATTCAGACCTGTGGCGTGCCTCAATGAGGTGCTAAGGATCTTACATGGAATAGAGCGTACCTGTGCCATAGACTAGCTACAACTGCGGCAACTGGAGCCAATCTAATTTTCAAAAGAGGCCACCACCTTGTTGCAGAGAGAAGCGTGGACCCTGCAAAGGCATTGGTGACCTGGGAATCGGGGGTGGAGGGTGCAGTCCTGTGCTTTAAAACCCTGAGGCAGACAGCAAAGGCAGGAAGGAAACAAGGGCAGATGTTAGAGTATGCTCACAAGATTAACTCTGAGTCCTATGCAAATAATTAGAAAGGGACAGGCAAAGTTATCTTTAAGGTCTTTATTCCACACTAAAAACATCAAAGGTGAAAAAACAAAGTCTACTTGGATGAGGAAAGAGAGTGGCCAGTGCTGCTAGAGTTTTGAGGTCCAGGACACCCTGTTTCCCAAGCCTGGACAAGCCTCCCAGGCTAGCATGCTGGGACAGAGAGAGGGACTGCTGATTTCCATATGGAAATGATGGCATGCTGGACACCGAGGTGCTTTGGGGGACGGGAGATTCCTTCCCACAAATCCTTAATGTGCCAAATTTGTTGACTGAAAGATGTTGCAGCGATGGTCGGTATTATGGCACCAAATGACATGTCTAAGGGGGTTCAGACTTGGAGGACATTCATGCCATATGAGCAAATTCCACTGCAGGTCTGTGGCTGAACATCTGAGACCCTCAGAAAAGGCTTATAAAGGCCCTGATGAAAACTGAAGAGGATTTTTAGATAAGCCAAGATATATCAGCCATTATGCAGAGATCAGAACTTTTAGTGCAGGGAGCTCTGGCCAAAAGAACTTCAGATTTGCAAGAATTAGCAAACCAAGGCCCCCCCCCCTGCTTTCCTGCCAAATGGGCAGGCCACTAAATCAAGGGCCTGCGGGGCATCATCAGGCACATCCAGAGGGAAGATAACCTGGGAAAGGAGGAGTGGCCCAGGGAGCAAGTGCCCTGTCACAGAGGCAGAGTTGGCCAAGATGGTCCCTTAGAGTCTGAAGCACAAAGTCCTCTCTATCTGCTTTGGTTACAGAGAAGACGGGCATGTTGTATTAAATTGTACCCAAGAAGAGAACCACAGACCGGGAACATGGAAGCTAGGGCGTGTTGGGCAAGCAGGCAGAAGTTGGAGAACGAGAGCGGCTGCTCTGGTCTCACAAGGGTCTAAGGCTCTTGCTTCCCTTGTCACACCTGACACATGAGACCCAGAAGGAACGAGAGAAAGACACAGCTAGTGAGCACTCAACTCACAGGCCTCCTTCCCAACACCACCTCCTGACATGGACAACCGGCCACAGGATCTTCCAATCTGCGGTGCCCAAAACCTTGGCAGGGCTGGGGGGTGGGGAGGGATGCTAGAGAATGGGGAACCAATCCGTCCTATTGGCCCAAACTGAATTTTGGCCTGACTTCCTTTATATGCACCACCAGCGTGGTTGGTGCCACGGACAGACTAGAGACAGACTAGAGCCTGGAGTCAGCCGGGTCGGGGGGAAGGGGTATTTGCACACGCTGGAGACATCCGCACTGGCTCCCCGGTCCTCTCTGTTTCTGGACTGGCTCCCCTTCATTCTCATCACAATGCTGCTGTCACAGTGATTCTTCTAACATGCAAATATGTTCCTGTCACTTGCCTGTTTGGAATTCTTCAAAGGTCCCATTAGTTTCTGTCAACTGCAACCAAGAGTCCTGTCTAATCAGAACCACTGAAAGTTTTTAATCAGGAGACCAGTATGTTCAGGCTTGTGTTACAGAAACCGACCTCAGACGGCACACATACCGATTATTCTCCTGGATCTATCCATTATATACATTAAAACAGGCAAACAGTAATTCCCATGGCAAAACAAACAAACCCACTGTGCACAAAAAGAATAAAAGCAGTGACTGAACTCTGAAGTTTCTCTATAAAACTAATTGTTCACAGAGAATTCTAAATCTTCCCTGGATCAGAACTAACAACGCTCTTATGCACCGTGAGTTGAATCTATGGGGCAAATGAGAACCATTTTAAGGAAACAACATAAGATGACTATGATCTTAATGTGGTTCCAATTTTCATGGTGATTGTGTATGTTTTATGAATCACTTTTAATTCCTGCTGCTGGAAGAAAAAGGAAAAAATTACCTTAGTAGATGCCACATAATGGATCAATTAAGTTATTCCTCAAATAAAGTACACTTTGTTATACAGTATAAGCATGCATAATTTCTAGCATTATTTTAAACATCGAGAGAAATGTACTTTATTTTTTAATTTCAGTAATTGTATTTAACACTCTCCTATAACTCCTTCATCCCCCACTGCCTTCATTTTAACTTTTTGTTTGTTTTGTTTGTTCATGGAGAGAGAAGGAAGGAAATTTTAATGATATTCCTTAGATAACAACTTTTCTTACCTAAACGTGGTATAATGGATTTTACTTTACCTCACTCCACTATGTAGGACACATGCTCTACTTAATATTAAGCTGTGCTCCTACGGTTAGTTAAGAAACTATCCAAAATGGTAGTTTTTCTAGATACAACCTAAGACAGATGGGGTGGTCAGGCATAAAGGGCATTGGCCTCGGAGTCTGATGGGTCTAGATTTGAATGCTGGCTCTGCTGCTTGCAAGGTGTGTTATCTCAGGCAAGCTGCACCACCTCTCTAAGCCTCAGTCTCCTCTGCCATAAAATGGGGATATCTGCCTATCTTGCAGAGCAGTAATAAGAGTACACATTCTATATGTAACTACGGAGGAGCAATGACTGGTACAGCGCCCGAAGTGTATGTACACATTAGATGTAGTCTGCGAATAAGAAGTGTCAAAAATGATTTTACACGGTGGATAAGCTCACGACTAGGAAACATTATAACTTATTTTGGAATACAATACATGTAACAGGAAGTCAGACTCACAGCCATCATCTTCAATGTGGACCACAACACAATTCCATCTCCTAACGTGTAGTACTCATAAAGGACATTTCTGTTATTATCTGTGTGCTTTAACATATTGTCATGTATTTGAAAGATTCCTAAATTCTTTAAGTATAATACTATTTGCTGTGCTTTTATTGATAATATCGTGTTTAACTAGAGAAAACAATTACGAATGGGCCTGGCACAGACTGGTCTTAGAGGTGTCATAAAGTGACCCAAAGGAGATACTGCAGTGATTCAGGCATTTTTGGATTTTGCTGCTTTTTTCTTTCTGAATGTATTGGTAGGGAGGAGGACTAGTTTTAATTAGAATCATTTGGAAAACAGGAATTTAAACACATAACCTAATATTCTCCTCAGTTAGCCTTGCACTCAAGGCTGCTGTGGACAGCCTTTCTAGAAGTTAGCCTCAAGATCACAGAATTGGCCTGGGCAACATTACAAGACCCCATCTCAAAAAAAAAAAAAAAGTTTTCCAGCGAAGAGGTATTATTTTTAAGATTGCATTTTAATGACAAGAGCCAGTGTGGAGCAGAAATGCAAAATAACCTCCTTTCCCTTTCTGTGTACTCCTCCCTGGTGGTACACACTCCCACCCTGAGCTCTGCCTTCCCTATAGCAGAGGCAGGGTCCTGAACCAGCACTCTTTCTATTCCTTGCCTCTTGAGGTTATTTCTTTTCTTGTGTAGTAGAAAAAGAAGGCCGGGGACTGGACTTAAGCAGTGGTTTAGTGGTGACTTCATTGTGCAAATCATCTCCTATGCCAACTTCCCAGAACAATCTATGGCACTAGATCCTACGTACAGCCAATGAATGGGATCATTCTGGATGTCACAGGCCCAAGAGTCCAAAAGGCTCAGCTAATGACGACAGCAGAATACATCTTACTTAGAAAGACTGACTCCATCCTGCATTCATGTTAAGTATTGATGGGTCAAAAACAAAATGACCTAACCCTCCTGGACCTGGTTATCCTGAAACAACTTCTTGTATTCATTAAACCTACCCAGTGAGATCCCTCACTCAGGTGCTTCTGAGTCAGACTCCTCTGGAGCAAGCCCTGGTCAGGCATTCCACTTGGGGGGTCCTTCCCCAGCATACATGTTGGCGTGTCAGTAGTGTGGAATAACCCACCATGACCAGCCCTGTCTGTCCCAGTAGACTCTGCATGAATTTTTTTTTGTACACTCAAGAGCTCTTTTTCACATGGGTCAAAATTTCAGTCCTTCACCTTCATTGGGGTTTTTGAGTATTTATCTAGGGTGTTATTCAAGCCAGCTGCCCATCTTGAAATTTCCAAATCTCCTGTGATCCTAGCTTGTCCTAGATGTAGGGATCAACTGAAAGAGATGTCGTTTACCTAAAACCAACTACCCTAGTCTTAACATTTGTGGTCCCTGTATCACTGTGTCTTCTGTTGGTCCTGATACTGTAGTCCCACTGTTCCTAGAAGTCTCATAAGCATTATTTTTGAAAAAATATTTTTATAGATGAAATACTCAGGCTAACCTAGTGGACGTGATCTTGGAACTTCCATGATTACCCACTTAAAGATCAAAGTATTATATGCTGTATGCTTAGTTGTTCATGCTATGAAGGCACAAATGCTTTCTATGTTGGCATTCATTCCTATTTTACTGTGCGCTGATGAATGTATGCTGTGTGCTGGAAACTGACTCAAAGATATCCTGTTCTTAATAGCATGTTAAATGTGTTTGTGCATGTTTGCTGAAAATCCTTTCCATATAAACCAGTTTGTTAGGTTTTCTGTTGGGGTAAGTAAGGACTTCTGATTTCTTCTTTCTGTCAAAATCTCTCCTACCAAGATGGTGTTCCACCCGTCTAGCTCAGCATGAGTAGGAGGTAGTAAACAGCTTTGCTGGTCATCTGTCTGCTTTGGTTTAATGCAATGTTTGGTAGAATATTACGTATCAGAAAACATGTATATCACATCTGTAGATAGAAGAAAAACATAGTAGTTCAATTCTGATATGTACCCTTGATTTTTTTTTTTTTTAAAGTAAAAATAAGAATCTGTACTGACTTTACGCTGGGTATTCTGGTTTTAAAGGATGAGCTATGAACTATGTGTTTTTCTGTACTGATGTATTGCTTATTAAATACTTTTGTACCATGAAAAAAAAAAATCACAGAATTGGGAAGTGCTTTATCTAGTGAGAGGTTTGGGGATGGGGGAAAATCAAATATAAGATGGAATATAAGAAAACTTACAAAGACAACTAGAATAAAAAAAAACATAGCATTATTACAGTCAAGGACATTTTGCAAAACACGTGCAGAGAGAGGCCAAGAGTTATGATTAAGCAACTGTCAGCACTAAAGCTGCAAAACAAGGGAGGGCTGCTTTAGGGGGAAATGGGCTTGAACAGAGAACTAAAACATGTTATAGGAAAAACAACAAAAATGTTGGATATGCAATTTAAGGCTGGAGTTAGGAATCATCATCTTGAAATAGGTAGTGGTTACAACAAATCGTAAACTCCATGTAAATAGTGGAAAATAAGAAAACTTCTCATATACAATGAGGACCTTGCCAACCATGGATACCCTCGAATAACCAATGGATTTAGTGACATAGCCTATTTCACAACTCCAGAAAATCTGGAGATAGAACATACGTAAATTGATAATTGCCTCATATTATGACTTCAGGAGGATGATAATGCCTCAAAATTTTTTCCTGGTATTTAAGATAAAACATTTGAAAATATCTTTTTATTTTATTTTTTTTTAATTTTTAATTTTTTATTTTTTTTTTTGAGACAGAGTCTCACTTTATTGCCCAGGCTAGAGTGAGTGCCGTGGCGTCAGCCTAGCTCACAGCAACCTCAAATTCCTGGGCTCAAGCAATCCTGCTGCCTCAGCCTCCCAAGTAGCTGGGACTACAGGCATGTGCCACCATGCCCGGCTAATTTTTTTTCTATATATATTAGTTGGCCAATTAATTTCTTTCTATTTATAGTAGAGATGGGGTCTCGCTCTTGCTCAGGCTGGTCTCGAACTCCTGAGCACAAACGATCCGCCCACCTCGGCCTCCCAGAGAGCTAGGATTACAGGCGTGAGCCACCACACCCGGCCTTGAAAACATCTTTTTAAAATGTAAGAGAAGGAGATCGCAAAGTTTCTAGCAATCCTAATAAATAAAAATCAATTGTACAATACCTGTTTTGTCTAATTTAACATGAAGAAACAGCAATGATATTTCTTAGCATGTTCTCTTGTTTTTTTTGTTTTTTTTTTTTTAAAGAGTGAAAAGCAGGCTTTCATTAAGTTCTCAACCTTTATCCCTCAACCTTATTTTTCCCTCAAGGCCTGAAGTCCCTCAAATGCAAACGTGTTTTCTGGAAGGTAACACACTCCACTGGGGCGTGGGCTCCAGTGCAGAGGGGAGGAGACTACAGAGCTGAGGGTGACCACGGGAGTTCCAGGGTTTAGCACAAGACATATTTACCTTTCTAAGTGAAGTACAGATGAGTTTTAGATGTGACACGAAGCAGAGACCATACCAGACGTGAGAGCAATCCTAGAGAGAGAGAGAGAGAGAGGGGAAAAAAAAAACAAAACAGAATCAAAAGGTTAAAAAAAAAAAAATCAAGAAAGACCACATTGGTTGTAAGCAGACATTGGGGTATATAGAATGTGAGTTCAAGGGTACCAGAGTAAAAAATCTCTCTCCATCTATATGCCATAAGGCCAGGTCCCAACATTCCAAAGGCACGTCTCTAAGTCCTAACGATTTTTAGTTGTAGAGAGGTGATACAGTGGTGTGGTTAAGAGCACACAATGAGGCCAGAAAGCCTAGAGTCAAATCCTAACGCCACACCTGGAGCCACTTAGAGACCTCAGGCAATTTGTTTCCTCTCTACACCTCACTTTCCTCACCTGTAGAATGGAGATCATGATCACACCCACAGCACAAGACCATTCCAGAATTAAATGAGTTAATATGAATGAAGTGCTGAAGGCTGTGTCTGGAAAGCAGGGAGCAACTCCTGCATTTGTAATTATTTTTCAGAGCCCCCAAGTGAAAATACCTCATAGCCTCAAGCAGAAATCAGAAGACAGTGGGAACCTTTTCAAGAGTGTCAACTAAGAAGGATACTATCCTTTGGGAAAAGAAAACAAGTCCTTGGGGGTGGGGGAGGGGGTGGGGAAAGGAAAATCCTAAGGAAGGAGGAAAGGCCTTGAACGGCCCCCCTCCCCCACAACACACCTTTTACTTAACTCCATTTTTTTCTCAAAGACAAGATTACTACTCTTGGAGGAGGGCTGCAGGACAGAACTTGTTGAGAATGAGCATACCCAATTATTCACCTTGTGATAAGAAAAAGGATTAAGACAGGACAGCAAGTCATGGGAAGAAGTTTTAAAGACTGAAAAAGATGTAAATATAATTTTCTGTGAAAAGAAAAGACGACAGGACATAGAACAATAACAACTCAAGCCCATCAATTCCGGCCTTCACAGATATAAATTCATTTTTGGCAAAGAGTCCAATCCAATTGGACAAATACTTCAGCACCAACTGCAAGCAACCTCCTCCACTGGGTAGCCCTCATTTATACACTGATGGAGAAGGCTGTTGTTTGTTCTTATTTCTTTCTTAAATAGCAAAACTTTGTTAATTTGAATCCTATTCATTCTAGAGGTATGATCATTTAGGTACAAGTTGAGTTGGGGTTTTCCTCTTGAGTTGAGATCTTTCCTTGAGGAAAAAATGTCTCATTAAAGTAGACAATATGTAATGTTGCAAAGTAAACATTTTAACTATTGAAAACATAAACCAAGTATTTTAACAGCCTCAGTAATATATTAATATGAATGATTAATCTTTCTAACAGGATAACATCTGGCCTTATACGACTCACACATTATTTGTGAAAAATTCTATATTTCAGAGTACCCTTTCTTGCAATTAAATCAAGTGGGTAAGGATCTGTCTTGTTTTCAATGACTACATAAGCCTTTATTAGGGCTGCTTTATTTAGTCAGTCTGGATGGATGGGAAGCCAGCTAAGATGGAAGTAACTGGGATCTTTCTACTAAGGAAGTTTGCTTATGTAAATTAACACACATGCAAACACAGGGGCCTAATATATGTCAATCCTCAAACTGAGTTTGAGGGTTTGACTTTTAAAAGTTACTTGAAATTATTCTTGCTGGAAATCACAGCAGGCATTGGTCTGAAGAAAAAGGCCCTTTTCTGGAGGATCAAATTAGTTGGAGTTATCCGATTCTATACACATAGCAAGAACACAATTTTTAACTGCAGTCATCCCCTTGGTCTGTAGTTCTTTTTATCAATGTCGACAAATGCACGCCTTGCTGCTGAAAGCTGAAGTATCATCAAATGGAAAAGTGCGGTTTGATTTCCTACTTTTCCCTCCACCCTTCTGCTTCTCCCCACTTTGGTGTTCTGTCACATGAAATTACTTCCAGAAACTGGGAGGATCCAGCAGCCAAGTTATAAAAACTAAGTGCTATGTTTAATGCTTTCTTATCTACAAGTTAATACTTACAAAGGTGAGAGTCTACAGATGATCAAAGCCATGGTAATTTTCCTGTTTCGTAAGAACTCTAAAATCTCAGCAGAATCCCAACCTGCTGCATCTACCACGTTTATATGACTAACACAAACACGTATTCCTTCACAAGACTCCTAACACAACCCACAACTCTGTAAACCTCTATTTTAAATTTCATCCCTACCTTTAATCAAAACAGAAATCTAGACAGATTTCTTTAAAAATAATCTTAGTGGTAAAAATAAAAGCGGGAGAGTAAAACATTAGCCAGTTCCTGGACTTATGTGTTTACTTACTTTTCCCCTTCACGTTTTCTAAAAATTTCCATTATGATTTTAAGATATTATTTTCCCAAAGAATGTTGACAACTATTTATTTCCCACTTAAAGCTCTGGCTTAAATAGGCTGTAACTTGAGAACAGCTCAGAAATGGTTTTTGTCTTATGATCTGAAATCAGAGTAGCCAGTCCTTTAAAATCAAAATTTCCCTTACACTTTTCACTGAGAAGTGAAGGTGTTCATTTGCTTCCTTTGATAAGGGGTTCATGACATACAGTGGTAGCAAATCCTGAGTAAGGAAACTGTCAAAGGATATTTTGTGTTTTGCATTATTTAGCAGTACATTGTAGAATTAAATCATGTAAAATGGAAGCTTTATACATCTCAATCACTAAATTTGGTCAAGTGAAAGTCTACAAAATTCTACATCCAAAGCTTTAATAAAAATAAACATTACATTGGGGTTTATTTTTAGGGAAGAATAATAGAGAAGGAGGCTTGGATAAGAAAAGGAAAATGCCATACACCTTTTATGCCTTCTTCTAGAGGCTGCAGACCAGCCAACAAACTTGCCAGAAGTGTTTAATAATTATCTATAAAGGAAAGATTTTTAAAAGCAATAGCAGCAACCAGGTAACAACAGACCAATCAGGTTTTCCTAAAATTTAGTATTTGCAGCTGAAACCTGCATAAGTAATTACTTTCAAAGAATGTACAGGGAGCCACCAATCCCCATTCATTCAGCAACCATTTACTGAGCCCAGAGCTTTGCTAGCCTTGGAGATTAAAAATGAATACAACACAGCTGCTTTACTTCCAGCTAGAAGAATACACCTAAATAAAGAGCTACAGAGCAATGTGTTAAGTGCTTTCATAGAGGTGTGCACCAAGGGCTACAGGGCCAGAGGAAGAAGCCATAAATTCTTCCTGAGAAATCAGGCAAGTGAAGGGAGATGTGAAAGAAGGTATGGAGATATTTCCTTGTGATAAATGCAAGACTTTTTCCATACTATGTTCTAAAAAACTAAAGCGGTAATTTTAAGATCTATGAATTATTGCAATTTCAGATGCTATCCTGGTCTATTAGCCAGATTCATTTATGTTTGATGCAGACTTCCAATTACAATATCCTAAGAACAAAAAATTTTAAAACTAAATGTATAATCATAACATTCCCATGCAACGCACACAATCCAGAATGGCATGAGTTGCTAGCATGCGCGGAACGTAGATTTCAAGTTCAAAGATGTTTTTAAACATAAATGAACAGACATATTTGAGAGAATTCGTGTGTAATATTAATAATGCTTATTTTAAGTATCACTTTTTTCCCTTTCTTCTCAAAGCAAAAATAAAATAAAACCACCCGATTATATCATGGTAATATTTGTCTTTCTCTACTTCTGTGTTTTAAAAAAAAGAGGGGTTGTTGAATCAACTTCTACTTACCACCATTTATTATGCATACCATATTCCTACTTATAACATAGTTGTGACAAAACCTCCATTGTTCATTACACACTAGCCCCAAACTTGAGTAATTCTAATGTAAGCATGAGAAACTCCCGTCTCCTTTGGGGTGAATTTCCCAATTCCTCTGTGTTAAAGTGAGGTCTAATTTTCCCTGTGCCTGGTTTTCACAAGAAGGTCCATTCCACCCCATGTGCTCCTTTTCAGCTGTCAATAAACAGGCAGTGAATTCCCCACAGCTTCACAAAGCTAGTTAGGCAGAGCCATTCATTCCTTCAGGAAAACAGGGCATTGATTTCAGCGAGTTCCCAGGGAGCAGCTGCAACAAAGAGATCAAAGGCCCACCTCTCTTTCCCTCCATTGCTTTCATTAGGCTGGGCCCAGACAAACAGCGACAGGTTTCCCTGAGACAAGCAGAGGGCCCGGCAGACCACCTCATGGTTCAATTCAAATTCATCCGTTTCCTACATTCCAGTGACAGTCCAGAATGCTAACCATGACAAACCAGCACAATCACCCGGCATAATATACTGCTCGCTAGTTCATCCAAGGTCAGAGGGAGAAAACAAGCACGGAGGGAAGTCCTCAGCTTCTAGGGCATGCTAAGTCTCAATGGCCCCCTGACATTCCCATAAATAAACTTCTCCCTCTCACTCTCCCTTTCTTCCTCCATCCTACAACCCCACAAGTGATGGTCTCACTTAACAAACTGCAATTTCTTTCATGTGACTGTACCCGAACTATATAGAAACTTTATTCTCCATCTAATAGTTCTAATAGTCAGATGAATATGGCTATGTGTGCAGCCTTTATTAGTTCGCTGCTGTATAAAATTATAAGATTAAAGCCAATCTGCTATACCCAGTAAGAACCGAAATGTCTAGGGTTTCCCTAAAAGGTGATCTCCAGTGAAAGGCCACACAACTTGAAGAGAAGGTTAGCTTGTGTAAATTCTATTTGTAAAACAAAAATGTGAACAGAGATGTAACAGTTAGTGTTTTGATTTGATCTGGGTAATCAGCCAGACTGGGTAATCCAAGTTCTTAAATGACAATCTGTGTGTGTGAATGAGGGGTGGGTGGGTGTGGGGGTGTGGGGGGTGTGAGGAAGGTTAGCCAGCAGGAGGGGCGAGCAAGAGCGAATATAAAAGAAAATGAATTATCCTGATTGCTTACCTACACCGAACAAGCATAATTAGAAGGCTTCCAAATTCACTGCATTCTAAATTGCTTCTTTCACACAACCTTCATTGAAAGCCTGTAACAAAATGCGTTCATTTTATTGTGCTCCATTCCATTTCTGTCACTAATCCTGAGTAAACATGGGACTAGGTGGGTTAAGTTTCAAAATTCCTAAACTAAAAAAGAAAATAAACAATACTGGAATGAAAGGTATGGAGAACTCATTCCCTGATGCAGAACACAGCCTCTCCATGTGCCCATCTTATAAGCTTCAGTTCTGACCTGGGGGATCAATTAAAGACCTCCAGAGACACCCATTCGCCAAGTACTCATCTTTGCCTGACAAAGATACCATTTGGTATAGGGAGCTGAGCAACCCCCCCAGGAAAAAAAGCTGTTCTACCCTCATTTTCAAATCGGGACAAAAATGAACTCAGAAAATACAGAACTCTAAACTGCACGGGAAAGGAAGTTCTGATAAAGGCAGTGTGACAATTAAATTAGGAATCTCAAAGCCAACACTGGCATCAACTAACTTTGGGCCTAGGGGGTACATTTAACCTCTGTCTTCCAACTTTTCCAAACTGGAGACAGAAATATCTGGCAAGAATTCCTTTACAAGGGACTCTGAGATAATCATTCTTCAAAAACTGTAACATGTATCTATCTCACTGAAGAAAGCTAGTTGTATGAGTAGAACTTCCTTATGTAATAGACCGCTCTGTAATTCAATAGACGTTCCCTGGAAACTCACTACTTTCTATAAAACAAATCATATTTTAAAAGCACTCAGAAAATTTACTACTCAAAGTCTATGGCAAATGGCCAGATACACATATCAACTCATTTATATATCTTTCAAAAGCATTTACAAAGCACTTAGAAACATTATGCACTGGATCTTCACCACCACTACCTGAGAGAGCTGGTTTCGTTAATGTATTTTTGAATGAGGAGATAATAGGCTCAAGAGAGGTAAACTGACTTGCCAAAGTCACAGAACTGTAACTAGCAGAGTTAAAACTTCAAATTTAAGTATTCTGTCTCTAACGCTCATGCTGTTTCCATTATACCTAGCTACTATGACTGTGGATACAATCACTCACTGAAATTCTCTCACCAGGACTACATTAAATAAGTAATCACAATCAATTTTTAAGCCCAATGCATTGTACCACTTTCATGCAATGAGATAGTGTTTAAGAGCATGGACTCTGGAGTCAAATCCATATTTAAACTTTAGTGTCACATTTTAATAATTTTGTAAATTAAGCAATTAACAGTATTTTCAGAACCTCAGTTTTCCCAGCTATAAAAGAGGAACAATACTACTTTCTCTCACAGGGCTTGTGGAGGATCAAATTAGATAACTTGCGTAAAGCACGTAGACCAATGTTGACAAACAATAAAAGCCCAGCAATAACAGCTATTATCATTAATGTTGAAAACCAAACCAGTGTAAAACTTTTTAAAAATGAAAACAACTCTTCATTCTCAAGAAAAAGACATAAAATTTAACTTTCAGTCTCTAGATTACATAATCCCCTTTAGCATTAAAAGCTTAGGACTCGAGTCCGGGCCTTTATGGGGACCAACTATTGAGGCAAGATCAAACTGTTTTCAAAGATAATGAAAGCTACTTAATAAAATGGAAACATTAATTGAAGTGCCTTTTTAAAAGAAAGCTAATTGAGGCAAATCCCTATTTGCTATAGAGCAGCAGTGTGGTTTCCCTGCACAATTCAGCTTTACTCCCTGCCATTTAACCATTTCAAGTAGAAATGTATTGGTAACAAGAAGAAATCTGCAGACTGTTAGCACTTGACGAGAAAAATACACAGGGATATTTGTCTGTAGACAGTGCTTTAATGTTCTCAAAGAACTAATACATATCTTACTTCACTGACCCTCACACTACTAAGAGAAAACACTCATTTTCTAGCACAGAAAAGACTGCCAGTGGCAAACAGCAAAGCTTATTTTTTTTTTATACCTTGTCTCATTTTTCCTGACACCCTATTAATGAACAGTAGCACGGAGATGCTACAGTACAGCGTGTACAGCCTGCTGCGGGAAGACAGAGGCCACTGAGTCTGGGAGAGCTACAAAAGGCTTTGAAGCGAAGGTGACATTTATCCAACCTGTTTCCTAGTATAGAAGTACTTCTAGAATATTCCTGATTGTCCTTGAGCTTCAGACAGGCTTTGTGAATTCTGAATGTATCACTCAGTGATTTAGTGCTCTTTCACTGCTTTTGTTCATGTGCAAACTTAAGTGGAAGGGAGAGAGAAGGAGAGAGGGAGAGAGATGAATTTTATAAATTTCATCTGAGGCCTTCATATTTATAAAGAGGAAGGGAGTTGAAGCCGCTGTTGCTTAACTTAATGTTTAAGGCACCTTCTAATTCCACAGTTCTGTGCCTTAAAATTAATGCTCATTCTTATTAACATTATCACATTACCTAATGTATAGCACATCATTTTAAATGTGCATATTAATCTATAGCCTGTGAATATGGAGAAATATTTTTCTGTACTACTATTTTTCTCAGAAATTAACCGTAGGAAAGAATTCTTAAGAACATCTAAGGGAATATGTCTCACTAAAAAAAACTCAGCCCACTGCTGGTGAAGTATGATGCCTGTTTCTTTCCTACCAAGAGCTGAGAGCTGCCTTTTTGTAATCACCTTTAACTTGGGATTCTCTAACAGCATGAAACAAACATTTTTAATGAGAGACATTCAGGTATTTGAAGACAACTGTGACAGTCCCTTATACTGAGTCATTAATTTGAGACCACTCTAATATAAGCATATAGTGCCACAAATTTCCCTCTAAACATTACTATAGTTGCATCTTAATCATATGAAAATATGTTTTCATTTTCACTCTGTTCAAAATACTTTCTAATTTCCCTTTTGTTTTGTTTTTAATAGACTACTTTTTGGAGCAGTTTCAGGTTCACAGCAAAATTGGATGTAAGGTACAGGAATTTCCGGTATGTCCCTTCCCCCTACATAAAGTATAGCCTTCTCCATCATCTACATCCCCCACCAGAATGGCCCATCTGTTACAACTAATTAACTCACATTGATACATCATCATCACCCAGAGTCCCCGATTTATATTAGGGTTCACTCTTGGTGTCACACATTCTATGGGTTCGAACAAACTTATAGTGACAGATATCATAATAGTATCATACAGAGAAGTGCTGCTACCCCAAAACTCCTCTGCGTTCCACCCATTTACCTTTCCTTCCCCACGACCCCATGGCAACCACTGATCTTTTTACTGTCTACAAAGTTTTGCCTTTTCTAGAATGTCATTTAAAGTTGGAATCACACAGTATGCAGTCTTTTAAGATTGGCTTCTTTCACTTACTAATATACATTTATGTTTCCTCCATGTCTTTTTATGGCTTGATAGCTCATTTATTTTTAGTGCTGATTGATTTCCTTTTTGTCCCACTGGTTAGTTCGTAGAATTCACCAGCAACCATCTGGGATCACCGTTCTCTTTTCTGAAAGGTTTTACTATTCATTTGATTTCTTTAATACATATAGGGTTATTCATATTATTTATTTCTCCTTGCATGAGTTTTGGTAGTTTGTATGTATATTTTAAGGAACTAGTCCATTTTATCAAATTTGTGGGCAAAGATTTGTCTGTGGTATTCTCTTATTAATCCCATACTACTCATGTGATCAGTAGGATAACCCTTCTTTCATTACTGGTACTGGTAATTTGTGTATTCTCTTTTTTTCTTGGTTGCGTGGCTAGAATTAAGGGGAGGCACACAAGTAAAATATATATTAGAAGGGAATTAGAAAAATGAAGTAATGATGACAGGGAAAAGTGGTGCCAATTTAAAATAAAACAGACTGGTCAGGGAAGGCCTGGGTGAGGTGGTGATAATTTGGTGAAGTTATGAAGGAGATAACAATGCAAGTCACTTGGCTATTTGCAGGAACACTAACTACAAAACCCTGATGTAGGAACAAGAAAACTGGTAATGGCAAAAGTAGTGAGTGAGGTGGAGCAGTAGAAGATTAGGTGAACATGTACTCACCAAAAAAATGGTATTAACTGATCAACACCTAAGTGGACATACAGGAATAACATCTATTGGGTGTCGGGCAGGTGGGGGGGAGGGGATGAGTATATACATACATAACGAGTGTGATGCGCACCAACTGGGGGATGGACACGCTTGAAGCTCTGTCTCAAGGGAGGAGGAGGGTCAAGGGCAATATATGTAACCTTACCATTTGTACCCCCTTAATATGCTGGAAAAAAAAAAGATTAGGCAAGCGGTAATTGGCATATCACACAGGAGCTGATAAGCCTCTGTAAGTGAGACAGGGAGACACTGGAGCAGAAAAGTAACATGATCGGACTCACAGTTTTAAATATTTTATCTGGCTGTTGTTTGGAGAGTGAGTTATAGGGGAGAAAGTATTAAAACGGTGAGACCATTCAGAAGGTTATTGCAATAAGGAGACGATGAAAGCTTGCACCAGTGTGGTAGCAGAAGAAGTAGGGAGAGGTGGTCACCTTCTGGATATATGTAAGGTAGAGCTGACAGTTATCTCCTGACAGCTGGATGTGTAGAGCATGAGAGAATGAAGAGATGAGGATGGTACCAAGGCATCCAGCCTGAACAACTGGAAGAACCATTGCCATTTACTGAGATGAAGATGACCAGGGAAAAAGGCAGTTTGGTTGGGAGTGGATGCGAACTCAGGAGCTCATCTATAGACAGGTTAGGTTTGGTAGGCCTATCAGATAGCCAGCAATTGGCTATTTGAATCTAGAGTTCAGAAGAGAGTAAGTTTATACTGGAGATAACTTGGTAGCTGCCCACATGTATGTATTTAAAGCCATGAAAATAAGTGAGAGAAGCGAGGGAGTGAGTACAGATAGGAGAACAGTACCAAGACTGTGCTCTGAGATACCCAATGTTTGGAGGTCAGGGTGATGAGGAAGTATCTGCAAGAAAAACAGATAAGGGCAGTCATGACAACAGGATAGCAGCTTAGAAAGTGTGGAGACTCAGAAGGCAAGGTAAGAAAGTTCTTCATAGAGCAGCATGAAGCAGGCCACTGGGTGACAGAACTAAAGCCTGACTCAAATGGGGCTCAAGACAGAATGGGGACAGAGACTGAGAACTGTGGAAAAGGAAGCAAGGGAATTAAATGGGAGTGGTAACTAGAGAGGAATGGGCATTAAATAATTTTTTCTAAAGTGGGAGGAAATCTGTGATGCAGGAAAGAGCAGGGACAACTACTATAGCAATATCCTTGAGCAGGTGAGGGGTATGGGATCTAAGACTATAACTGCAAGTTTAAGCTTTAGATTAGATTTAGACAGTGCATCCAAGAAGGAAGAGAAGGTAGAATGTAGGCACAGGTGCAGGAGGATGGGGACATGTGGTGATGGGAGCTCATGGAAGTTCTCTTTCGGGTATTTCTATTTTCTCAGTGAAAAAGGAAACAGTGTCATCAGCTGAGGGGAGAATAGGGAAAGAGGACCTGGAAGTTTATAGAGAAAACAAGATATCTTAAACATTTTTCTAGAATTGTCCAAATTGCCAGGACAATGGCAATTCAGGGGCCCACTTCAGGTTAGCAATCAAATAGAGCAGTAAGTTAAGACCAGTGAGCATGGCTGGGTATTTTCCTCCAGCTATGTTCAGCTAGACTGCTGCAGCCATGGAATATGCAGGCCAAGGCACTGGGATATAAACAGCTAAATACAACAAAGCAAGAAGAAGGGATGAGGGAGATAGATGAGTGTAAGGGTGATCTGAATGACAAGGTAGGCTATTTACACTGAGTAAGGAAGGATGTAAAATATGGGGGAAGTGCAGTATAAAAGTGGTATGTGTAGGTGAAGCTAAAAATTTGTCAGGAGCTGGGCACGGTGGCTCATGCCTATAATCCCAGCGCTTCAGGAAGCTGAGTCAGGAAGATTGCCTGAAGTCAGGGGTTCGAGACAAGCTGGGCAACAGAGATCCTGTCCCTACAAAAAATTTTGGCATGCACCTGTAGTCCCAGTCACTTGGGAAGCTGAAGCAGAAGGATAGCTTGAGCCTAAGAGTTTGAGGTTGCAGGGAGCTATGATCATGCCACTGAACTTCAGCACAGGTGAGAGAGAGAGACCCTGTCTCTAAAGAAAAGAAAACTGTTGGAGTCAGGGGATTGGTGGAGAATGGGATGCAAAGAATCAAGATCACGGAGGGAAAACAGTTATTGTTAATGACTTGGTCCACAGTATGACCAGGAGAGGAAGTGGCTGAAGTAGTCTGTAGGATAAGATCACTGCAGGACAGGAAATAAAGAAGCTGAGAAGCCTGCATATTGGAAGGACTCTATATTGCCTTAAAATTACCAAGAATTAGGACACATTAGTCTTGGAGAGAAGGAACAGTGAGCTAGGAGGTAACTCTTCAAAGAATAAGTAAGAATGATGAAGGAATTTGTAGATGACTACAAGAACACAGATGTATCAGATTTTCATTCTACAGATCTTAACTTTGTTATATCCATTTTTATTTATTTTTTTAATAACAGGATTGTCTGATTGAATAACCATAACTCATAATAATTATTTAGGCTTAACTCTGTATCAGCTGTTTTAAGTTAGTCCAACAATCCTCTTATGTTTCTTCCATTCTGTTCAAATGTCCTTAATTTCTTTTGCTATCCTTGTGAAAAATGTACAACTGATCCTATCATATCAATTTCCTAAATTTTGAAGCAATATATCCCCAAAAAATGTTCCATGGAGCATCAGCCCTGTGATATATTTGATGACATAGGGGTTGCATGGTAAGTTCATCTTGCTGGAAACAAGTCTCGTTTAAATCTCAGGCTTTTCCCCAAATTTACATGACCATAGGCCCCTTTTCCATATAGTATTGGTCAACATCCCAAGGAATGAGTATGCTAAGGCATGTACTTTGGGGAAGACTATATTAGAGATGTGTGTCTTCCTGGTGGCCCCAAATTAGGTAAAACAAATTACGTAAAATTACTCAAATCACCTAAAATTAGGTAAAATCTTGCTACAACAAGATTCAAGATAGTGACTCAGATATCACCAGAGAATGTAAATCCATGTTACTTTGTAACAATAATCTCCTTTATTGCTAACATGATGAAAAACAAAGCCATCTTCAGACAATGACACTTCTGAAAGATGTCTTTAAAATTAGTTCAGCATATTTCAATTCTTCTCTGTCAAAAGGACACTATTATATAATTTAAAAATAAAGATGCCATAAAGATGTTTTAGATGAACACTATGATGTCCAATAGGACAGATGTATATTCAACCCCAGCTCTGCAGATGGCCCTTTGCTCTAATCACAACCTGACAGGAAGTCACTCCAAAGAAATGGAGGCCCCAGCCCACGATGTGTAATTCCAAGTTCCTCAAAATATCTGTCACCTAATGGTATCAGAAAAAGTGAAACAAACCTTAAAATGAGAACCAAATAATGAGAGTCTGGCTCTCCAATTGTTGTTCTGGAACCTCTAGAGAAGTACTGTCATGTTATTAGAGAAGACAAAGCACTGAGGGAGGAAGATAAAAAAAAACTGAAATGTCAACTTACAAAAGCCAATTGTTCTGTGTATGAGTGTCAGGCAGGAGCAACCTGAAAACAAAAATAAAAATTATTAGTTTCACATAATAGTTGCATACACATTTCTTAATTGTAACTGAGGTCACTGTAGATTCATTCATACAGTTTTAAGAGAGCCTGTACTCAGTTTCCCACAATAGTAATATTTCACAAAACTATAGTACAACATCACAACTACTATATTTGTATCATTATGATCCACTAGTCTACTGAGATTTCTCCAGTTTAATTGTACTTGTGTGTGTGTGCTCATGTGTGTAGCTAGTTCCATACAATTTTATCACATATCCACCACAACAGTCAAGAATAGTGAGCAGCTCCATCGCCAGGATCCTTCACGTTGCTTTTATAAACACATACCATCTCCTTCAAGACAACCTCCCGCTCTCTCTAATCCCATACGTACCTATTTTTAATGCTAAAATAACGTCCACTTGTAAAAAAAAAAAATAAGTATTTTACTCATTGTCCGTAAGAGACTACTACACCTAGTTATATGTCAAACCATGAATAAAGAACTCTGTTCTTCTGCATTAAAGAGTAAGTATTAGTTTAAGGAACAAAATCTCTGGAGACAAGCTTCTTCTGTTAGCACAGCACAGACCACTCCAAAAATCGAAGGGTAAAAGGTGAGATAGTTATTGCAGAAGTGTTGTCTGAATTCACAGATTCCATATTCTTGACATTTTTCTAACAAGAAATCTTTGAGTGCTACTATCATGGAACAATCTAGGTATTTTACATATGTGATCTCTTTCAAACACTCGTAACCACACTCTGGTTAATAATATACCATTTTTACTCCTCTTTGGCCCAGGAAGGAACTTAGGCACCAAGAAATTTAATAAGTTTCCTGAGGTCACACAACTAGCAGTGGAAGATCCTAGAACCTGGGACCAGGTTCTTAGCACCCAGACTATCCTATCCCTCAAGGAAACCTATGACGATGAATTCAAGATATTTTGTGTCACTACTCATTGCTATGACAGACACATCATCTGATTATTGGTAAACTTCACTTTCATATGTAGGAATTAAAGAAAACATCCAAAATGATTTTGTAAAATGGAAGTAGTATTTTACTCAAATACTAAAATGATAGGAAATTACTAAAAACAAAGGTTGGAACACACAGGAAAAATGTAAAATTAAGGCCAAAAACTGTTCACCAGCCTTGAACAGCTAGTCTTCAACACACATTGCCGACTGTCTGAGGCAGCAGTTTACATGCAGCCATAATTACTCTTGAAAAAACTGTACTCGCCTGGGCAAAGATGATGATGGGGGCACCAAAATTTGTTAACAGATAAAAGCCTCCAAATTAGGCTCTTTAGAGACATCTAAAACTCCAAAGCTAATGTTCCTATTATTATTCCCATTTTAATAATTTAATAGACACCTATCGTGACAAACTTTCTGTAGGTTTATTAGCTTAATAATATAACATTACTGAAGATTAGCAGGTATTTTCTCCTGTGCAACAACACAGCCCATTTATGCATAGCTACAGCAGTTTGCCTATCATTCAACAATGCTTAAAAGGCACCTCCTCAATAAGCCATTGATATGCTGCCCCAAATTCTCTGGCGAGGCTTTCTTTACAGTGTTAATTTTACAGACATCTCCTAGATGATCTAAGTTCAAGAGGCAGCCAGGGGAGCAGAAAGCATTACTAGCATTTTTTGGTGCATGTATAACCGAGTTATACAGAGGAACTAGGGTAACGAGGCTCTGAAGTTTGTCTTCCACACGAAGCCACGTATGCAGTAGTATTCTTGACTTTGGGCATGGTGGTTCAAGGTCTGTAACCCTAGCACGCTGGAGGACTGCTTGAGCTCAGGAGATTGAGACCAGCCTGGGCAAGGGCAAGACTCCATTCTCTATTAAAAACAGAAAAAATTAGCCAGGTGTGGTGGTGTGTGCCTATAGTCCCAGCTGAGGCTGAGGGAGGCTGAGGCAGGAGGATCGCTTGAGTCCAGTAGAGTTTGAGGTTGCTGTGAGCTAGGCTGATGCCATGGCACTGTAGCCCCCTTGACGGAGCAAGATTGTATCTCAAAAAAAGGGGGGTGGGAGTGAATTCATTACCTCATTAACACTGAATTGTATTTTAAAAAACTTTAAAATGCTTATATTTTGTGCAATTTCTAGAAATCACTATTAACTTACTCTAACTTTATAATGTCTCCCAGTTACTTAAAGCTCACCTCTCCTTCAAGGCAGGAAGGTGGAGGATGGGGGTGAAGGAGGCCCTCTCTCTGCCTTTTCGGATCCCACCCCACGATGCCTGCTCATCTCTCCCCACCAAGAAGCCAGACGCCCAGGACTGGGCCAGTGTGAGGGACTCAGGGCACACTGGATGCTCTCCTTCAGGGGTTCCCAGAGTGAAGACTTTTGTGAGCATTATTATGTCAAGAAAACACTGTGCTCTGGTCTTCTTGGGTAAATAGAAGGCAGATGGTAAACCTAACTTTCTATGAAAGCTCCATCTCAAAAAAAAAAAAAAAAAAAATGGGACAAAATGGATTTCAAGATACCAAGAATGAAGTAAAATCAGAACTCTTTCATCAGCTGCATTTATCTCTAATTCTTCTCCCAGGGAGACACATATTCGATACCCCCTTTTCAATTTAACATGACTTGTTTCTCATATATCTCTTTTTAAAAACATATTCTTTATGTAGAATAACCTATTTTATCTGTATTTCAAGATTTTTCCACACATATAACCCCATTTTCCATTCCTAATGAAGTTTCCCCAATAATCCTCAGTAAGTAACAATGACTGTGGCTAATCTTTCACGTCCCTCTTACTCTACTGGTAAAAACTGTCACCAGCCATATCCTGTGTAAGCACAATACCTATATGGCTCTTTAGTGATTCATCATTCTAACATACTCCATAAAATTAAATTTTTCATGTTTTGTTTGCATATCACCTCAGCTATCACATTTGTTTATGCCACTGGTTTTCTTAAATTGTTAAATTCTTAGAGGATAGAGACTATATCAGTACAACTATGTTTACAAAGAATAGCCATGCATGAACATTCAATAAATGCCTTTGACGTTGACAGTCATGACCACGGTAAAGATAACTGCAGGCTGGCTCTATTTCACCAGAAGTTCTGGACGGTTTCCAGGAACCTGGACCCTGACATAAGGAGGGAACCAAGACTTTCACTGAAAGGCAGGACCCAGCATCAGGGGCTACTGTGGGCACTTTCCTTTGAATTTTATTTACCTGCCAGAAAGATAATATCCCTTATTATTTTATATTAAAGCATTTTACAATTCTAGGATATAAAAAAACAGACATGCCGGTCTTAGTTCAGGCTACAATAACAAAGAACCATAGACTGGGTGGCTTAAACAACATTTATTCCTCACAGTTCTGGAAGGCAGAAGTCCGAGATCATGGTGCCAGCATGGTCAGGTTCCTGTGAGGATCCTCTTTTAGTTGTAGACCATGGACTACACATGGCGGTGGGGGAGGTAGAGCTAGCTTTCTGGCTTCTTCTGATAAGGGTGCTAATCCCAGTCGAGACAGCTCCCACCTCATGACCTAATCTTTTCCCAAAGGCCTCACCTCAAGATATCATCACATCAGGATTAGAGTTGCCACATACAACTTTTCAGGGGACACAAACATTCAGTTGATTGCAATGCCCTTAGACACAGACATGAAGACAGTTTAGGCATTTTTTGAAATAACTCACAGTCCACAAAATGTCACACCAAAAATAACAGAGGTAGGGGGAAAAGAGGAGATGACTCAAAACATATGCAATTTTGCAATCAGAGATCTAATCAAATAATAATGGATGCCTCAGAGATAACTCATAAAGCCTGGAGGCAGCTCAGTGCGACTGATGAGTGATTCAGAGGAGATTAAACACACACAGAAACAACAGAGTGGAAAGTACACTCCAGCAGAAATGCAGGAAGGATTCAAAGATGGGTTCTCATCACTGGGCAGTATGAAATGATAGTTAATTTTTTGTGTCAACTTGTTGTAGACACAAGTACCCAGATTGAACATTATTTCTGGGTATGCCCATGAAGAAAGTGTTTCTCGATTAAATCAGCACATGAATTGCTGGATTCGGTAAAGCAGACCGCCCTTCCCAAGGTGGGTGGGCACCACCCAACCCATTCAGGGCCTGAACAGACCAAAAAGACAGAAGAAGGAGGAATTTGCCCCTTTTCTTCCTATCTGGCTGCTTCAGCTGGGACATGGGGTCTTCTCCTGCTCCTACACTGGGATTGACACCATCGGTTCCCCTGGTTCTCAGGCCTTCAGACTTGGACTAGAATTGCACCACTGGCTTTTCTGAGTCTTGAAACAAAGGAAAAAAACCAAGTGTGCATTTACCAGCACATAGAACTGACTGGAAACAGACAAGAAATGTTCCAGATTTTTGGAGAGAATTGTGCTGCCAAAGAGAATAAGACTTCAGGCTATCAGCTGAAGTCTTAAAATGACCCTTTGGCCCCAACCCACTGTATGCAGGAAGTGGGTAGAAAGGCTTGCTCAGTTCCCAAGTAGAGTGAATTCTCTCCCTACTTCATACGTGGCTAAGGAGGAAAAAAGAAAAGGAACCCCCCCCCTAGAGAACAGAGCCAGTGCCTCTGAAAACAATAAACAAGAAGGCAGAATCAGGGCCTAATTAAGAAACATTTCACCCCCGCCCCCTAGGATTTCTTGAAATCTTACCGGGGATTTCAAAAGTGCTATGGACCAGTGACTCCCTAAAGAGCACTGGTGAAATTTATAATTTATGATATTACAAAGACTAGTTTTGCATCTGTATTATTTTAATACTCCCAGAGAAGTCTCAGAAAAATCAGTAATTTTCCTGTACATTGTAGATTGTAAAAGATCACAGTAAATGACATGTTCTTATGTTCTACATTGTACCCTCTGAGAATATGAATATCCTTCCCCAGCCATTTAAAAGCAATTTTCTAGACTGCAGTTTTTAATATCTCTTTGAATGTGACAAGATATTACCATTAAAGCATATGACACTGGCTATACTTCACAGAAGTGCAGACAGATTTAACAAGACAGCTCTGTTTCACACAAGCTTTCAAAATCTCAAGTAGGAGCTAAACTAATGGTATTATAAATACTACTACTATTATTCTTATAAAATATATGGCAAAGAATTAGACAGGGTAGAGTGTGAACATTACAGCAGCTTTTAGCTTTCTTTAGCCTCAACATTTTACCACTGTATGCATTTCTAGAAAATCCACTATTACAGAATTATATCCCCCCAAGTTCAAATGTTGAAGCCCCAACAACCTGTGTGACTGTATTTGGAGACAGGGAGGTAATTAAGGTTAAATAATATTCTAACAGTCCTAAGAGTGGGGACATAATCCAATTAAAATTCTCATTATAGGGCCGGGCGCGGCGGCTCACGCCTGTAATCCTAGCACTCTGGGAGGCCGAGGCAGGAGGATTGCTAGAGGTCAGGAGTTTGAAACCAGCCTGAGTGAGACCCCGTCTCTACTATAAATAGAAAGAAATTAATTGGCCAACTAATACATATAGAAAAAAATTAGCCGGGCAAGGTGGTGCATGCCTGTAGTCCCAGCCACTCGGGAGGCTGAGGCAAGAGGATCGCTTGAGCCCAGGAGTTTGAGGTTGCTGTGAGCTAGCCTGATGCCACGGCACTCACTCTAGCCTGGGCAACAAAGTGAGACTCTGTCTCAAAAAAAAAAAAAAAAAAAAATTCTCATTATAAAGTCCCATTATGACATGTAAGTTTCTGAGGTATTTGCTCATAGTAAATTTGCAACAAGGCTAGATTTTCTGACCTCATAAAGGTAATGGGACTATGCCACATCTCAGAATGATGCCCCACTTTTTCACTAGGTAATGAAATCAACTAAGAAAAAATTAGCTGTTACTATCACAAAGAGCAGGCAGCCTGGTTCTTGGAATCCAACTGATCAAATGCTTGGTCTACTACCTATCACCTGTCTTTTATTGGGAAAGGTTTATATAATAATGGAATACTTCTCGGATGAACCTTAAAAATTTATGCAGAGTGAAGAAAGCAAACACAAGCAAGTACATACTGTTTGTTTCCACTTAAAGTTCAAGAACAGACAGAACTAGATCTACAGTGATGGACATCAGAAGAGTGCGCCCTCTAGCGGAAGTACTGGCCAGAAGGTATATGAGGGAATTTTCTTTCTAGATGGATGTGACATTGCCTGCCTTCATCACCTGTGGTTATACAGGTGTACATATATGTAAAAATTCATCAATCTACATACTTAAGACTGGTAGGTGTTATATGGTTTTTCCATGTATTTTATAGCTCAATAGAAAAAGTACTTTGAAAAGAGGAGACTATTTTTACCGTATCTACTGCGTAGTAAGAGTTATTAAGCAAAAGCAAAGTTTTCTACTTCAAAATAAAACAAGAAAATTGTGGTTAAGTTTAACTATTTAGCTGACCACCCCAACCCAATAAGCCACAATTAGAATATTCAAGCCTTATCTATCAGGCATCAATAAAATCTTTGGATTTTCCTTCTAAGAATGTCCAAACACACAAGTCACCAAACCGAAGATTCCAAGCTGGACGCGGGAACCAAATAACCCAAGGTGCTTTATCGGTTACCACAATCCACGGATTTTTAGGAGCTCACGTTTTTTAAAATACACTTAAACATGAAAATAATCATATTTTCCATAATGGATATAAACGCAAACATTTACAGTTAAGTCACGTTACTTTTTTTTTTTTTTTTGAGACAGAGTCTCGCTCTGTCGTCCGCGGTAGAGCCTAACTCACGGTAACCTCAAACTCCTGGGCTCAAGCGATCCTCCTGCCTCAGCCTCCCGCGTAGCTCAGTCTACAAACACGCGCCACCATGCGCGCCTAATTTTTTCTATGTATTTTTAGTTGTCCAGCGAATTTCTATTTTTTTAGTAGAGACGGGGTCTCACTGTCGCTCGGAACCGCGAGCTCACGCGATGCGCGCGCGTCGGCCACCCAGAGCGCCGTGGTTACAGGCGTGAGCCACCGCGCGCAGCCGGACAGTACTACTTCGGGAAGACTTTTTCTTTTTGGGGCCTTTCGGGGAGGTCAGAGTGCCGGGTTTTAAAAATCGAGTCCATTTATTGCACGCTAGACACATGGGAAGACTTGGACAAGCGGTGGCATCTAACCTGACCAAGGCGACAGCGTTCTGGGGTGAAGCCGGCTCCGCGAGCCCGGTGGCCGGACGTCCGCCGGAGTTGCACGCTTCGTCCCGGGGAGCTCCGGGCCGGCTCACGTACGCTGCGCGTCGGCACGGCACCCACCCGGGACCGTCCTCGCCGCGCGGAAATAGCGCTCCCGCGGCGGCCGGGTCGGGTCGCAGCCACGCGCGCTCCGCTACCTACCCTGCCGGCCGGCGGGCGAGGACGGGCGAGGACGGGCTCAGGCGCAGCCACCGGCGCGCGCCGCGGCCGGGGCCGGGACCCGAGGAAGCGCGCCGTGCGCCGGGGCCCGCGCAGCGCCACGCCGGGAGCCGGGCTGTCCCGGCCGCCCGCGCCACCGGCCGCCCGCCTGGAGAGAGGCTCCCGGACTACCCATACTCGTCTAGATCAAGGCTCGGGGCGTTGCCGACACGCTGAGTGACAAATGGCAGACGACGCCCGCGGCCGCAGAGAGGGTGGCTGGGCTGGGACTGCGCGGGTGGAGCGTCCGCGAGGAGGGCGCCCCCACCCCCCCAGCAAGGGCCTCACGTGACGGAGGGACCTCCCCACACCCCCCCGGAGCTGGGGGGGGGTCGGCAGCGGGGGTGGGGGGGGAGGACGGGCACCCAGAGTCCCGGCGGCCGACTGAGCCATCGCGTGCGCAAAGCCAACGTCGCCCAGGCCGGCGCCGGCGCAGGTGGACCCGAACCGGCCCGAAGCTCCGCGTCGGAGACTGTTGGCCGCCGCCAGGACGAGCCAGCCTGGGCCCCGCCAGAAACGGGGAACACGACTCGCTGGGAGAGCGGCGCGAT
The DNA here is from genome assembly GCA_008750895.1 of Mirza zaza. Taxonomy (NCBI): domain Eukaryota; kingdom Metazoa; phylum Chordata; class Mammalia; order Primates; family Cheirogaleidae; genus Mirza; species Mirza zaza. The sequence goes on from VSMD01042562.1 coordinate 283,682, forward strand.
AGGCCAACTGACTCGCCCCGCGCGCCGCGCTCCTGCGAAGTTTCCCGCCGCCCGGGACTCCGCGCAGAGACGCGCAAGGCTCCCCACGGCCTCCCGAGAGAGCCTCCACTCCCGCCTCACGCCCCAAGACACGAAGGCGCAGAAAGATTAGACACGTAATTTTATAATTATGGACTATGGACGTTTTAACTAACATTTTTCGGTGTTATTTAAGAAACTGAAGCCCATCTCCAGCGATTGCTTTTCTCCCCTACCAGACGTGCATTCCCGAAAAAGGCCTGTAAACATTAGCAAAAAGGTTAAAGTATAAAGAGCACTTAGGTGTCTGTTTCGGGGAGTCGCACAGCTGTAAGAGGTTAATTAGCGTCCTACACTTCCACCTACCTTCACCCTCCGCTTCTCGGTTTTTCCATCGCTTACATTACTTTTGGGTTACTAGCAATTAGAGCATTTGCAATTGCTGTGCAACCTCATATTCCCCAGATGTTCAGTCTCCATCCTATATTTAATTGAATTTGATATTCACTGTAACTCATCCATTCCTCAATTTTTAATTTTTATTTAGTTCTACCTTCTTCATTTTCTTAAGGAGTGCTTATACAGTACAATAACGTTTGAGAAGATTTGTTTTTATCTATACATAAATGAAAACTGAGTTGGGTAAGTATTTTGAATTTGCACCTTCCTTCAAAACCCAACAGAATAAGAAGGCAATTGCTTCACTGATTTTTTGACACGTAAGATTTTTTTTTTTCCAGAGTCTCGCTCTGATGCCCGGCTAGAGTGAGGGCCGTGGCGTCAGCCTAGCTC